>JAODAL010006258.1:0-67500 GCA_025379985.1 Phyllomedusa bahiana | reverse complement strand
ATAAGGGGTTAAACGGTATATTAACACTATAAGATGCACTACATCATTAGGGGGATACCTTATAGTCCAAAAATTACAGTAATTTGTTCCAAGATGACAATTGTAATCTGAAAATAATTTAACCTGAGGCTAAACCTTTATGGAAAACTAGTAGTTGCTTCTGAAACCCCAAAAATATGAACTAAAAATAAGAAATAATTAACAAAAAAAGGGAAAATGTAATAAACAGTATAAGGTGCTAGAAGTTGAAATATCTTTCCATCTATATGGAGGACAGGCTATGTTTCCTCTTTTTTTTTTGGCATTTTTCGTTTTCTGAAACCTCTGAAAAAATGACTGAAAACAGATCCCATAGACTTTAATGTTAAAAACGTTCTGTAGTCTCCACAGAAATTTTTTTTTCTGCTTATTACTGCTCCTGGTCGTTTTTTGAAACATATTAAAAAACGGCAGAACAGGGCCGAAAATTTACTATTGAAGTCTATGTAAACTGCCAGCCGTTTTCTGGCACTTTTTTTGGTGCATTTTTTTTGGCAGAAATCCACAGTAATTTAATGCTGTGTTTTTCTGAATAAAAAGTGTCAAAAAGGCAAGAAAAAGGGGTTAGTTTTGGAGCTGTTTTTGACAGGCATTGGACAAAAACTCAATATTATGAACGGTTTTAGGATTTGGTTTTCAGTGAGTTTTTTGTTCAATGCTGTGTAGACCTAGCTTCAGGCTATGTCTCCACTGCACATGTTTTCGGTCATTTTTTGGTGTTTTTTGTTTTCTAGAACCGCTAAAAACAGATGCCATAGACTTTAAGGGGCCGTTTACACAGCAGTGGACAAAAACCGGCCGGATTGCCAGCCGGTATTTGTCCGGTTTTGCGGCCGTCCCCACGGCCGCGGGGTGGACGGCTTTTCTCCACGATGAGCAGAGAACAGCCCTCCCCCCTCCCATTGAGATGCACATGTTCCGTCCGGAAACCAGACGGAAGATTGTGCATATTCAATGTTTTGTCGCCGGTCCGTAGGCGAGAAAGCCGCCGGGCGGAAAACCCGTGCAGTGGGGACATTTTTTGCACGGCACATAAATTACTGGTAGAGAACATTACAGTACATATGTAGTACAGTGCATATGCAGTATTACCGGTAGAGAACATTACAGTACATATGTAGTAATAATAATAATAAATAATAATAATCTTTATTTCTATAGCGCCAACATATTCCGCAGCACTTTACAAATTCAAGGGTAAACATACAGTCATTACACATTAAAAGTACTTACAAAAGAGACTCAAGGTGTGAGGGCCCTGCTCGTGAGAGCTTACAATCTATTAGGGTGTATGGGTGAAACATACGGTAAGAAGTGCCAAGTTTACAATGGTCCAGCCATGTTTCATAAATAGGGGGTGGTTTACATGAAAAATGGATGAACCTGCCATCCAGACTGTACATCTATATACAGATAAGTGCCTGTGAGTGCCCAATTTGAGGGAAAGTGACGTTGTGTGTGTTTAAGAATTTAAGGAGATTTTGGTGGGCCGGGCCCCCCGAGAAGATTTTTTTTTTTCAGGGCCCATTTTTTAAAATTGTGGGGTTTGTGAATGGGGCCTGGACCGCCCCCCGGTGGGCTTTTCCCAAAGAAAATTTGGGTTGGCCCGCACGTGTGAAATTTGTAGGGGGGGATGGGGGGTTTTCGGATGATTGGGGAAATTTGTAGTCTGATATTTTTTTTTCATGATCAAAGAGCACGGGTAGGGGGGGGTTTTTAGACAGAGACTAGGGGGAGTTTGTGGGGAGGGCACCCGCTGTGGAGAGCTTTATGGGTAAAGGTGCTGGTTTTTTAACTTTTTATCCTTTTAAGGGGGATGGGAAAAACCAGTGAAAGGAAATGACACAGGGTGGGAGGCCCTTCGTTTACGGGGCCTGGGGGGAAAGCAAACCCTTTTGGCCCCTCCCTGAAATTCCCCCCTTTTGGCGATTGGAGGGGGGGGGGTTTTTGGCAGGAGGGGGAGGGAAAGCAAGGAGTTGCAAGTATTCTAAAACGAAAAAGAAAAAAGACCCCAATAAAATGGGAGTTTAAAAGTCTTTTCCCCATTTAAGAAAGGGAAGGTTTTTTGGAGATATTCTTGGGTTGCGGGGTGCCGGGGAGGGGGGCCCCAAGGGGTTTGGGAAAATATATGGGGGAGAAGGTTTCAAAATGGGGGAATTTTCCCAAAAAAAAACCCCCTAGACAGCGGGCCTGCTTGCCTGGGGAAAAAGGTATAAAAAAAATCACATACAGAAAAAAAAAATAGCAGGGGGGGGTTTGGGTTTTTGTAGAAGGGGCCGGAAAAAAGACAAGAAGTTCAGTTTAGTGGGGTTTTTAGTTTAGATGGAAAAGAGGACTTGAGGGTCAGAGACAGCGGGGGACATTTTTCACTGGTTTTTTGTACCCAAGGTGGAGTGTTTGTCACGGGAGGAGGGTTTATAATTGGGTGCCCTCCGAATAGGAGGTTTACGGGAAAGGGCCAAATTACTGGGTTTGTCCAAGGGGGGCGTGTAAATTGAAAAGAGGAGAGGCCCTAAAAATGATCCCTGGGAACCCCCAACAGAAAGGGGAAAAGGGGGAAGAGGAGGGGGAAAACCGGGAAAACGAGACAATAAAAAGGAGCGGTTCAAAAGGGGTTTTGGGAAAAGGAGAACCCAACGAGAGGGGGGTGTCTGGGGGCCCAATTTGGGTGGGGGAAAGGGAAAGGGGGTTTTTGGGAAGGGGGAAGTTTTGGTGATCCACATTTGCCCAAAGCTGCAGGGGAAAATCCTTGGAAAGAAAAATTTGAGAAAAATTACCCTCGGGTTTTTGCTGTTTGGGGAGGCCCAATTTTGAGATTTAATAAGGCAGTTTCCTGGAGTATATTTTTCGGGGCGGAAAAACCAAATTGCAGGGGGTCAAGAAGGGGGTTAGCAGAGGATAGGGGGATTGGGGCTTTATGCAGAAATTTCCCGGGGTTGAAAAACATTACAGTACATTTGTGGGGATGAGAAAAGGTAGAAAAAAAAACATTTTCCCACAGTTTTAAACTTTTTTAAGTTTCCCTTGGGCCCTTTTAAATTCAGCCACCGATTTTTAGGGCCAAAAGAAAAGAAAAAGTTTACGGGCTTAACTTCAGCCCATCACAAAAACAAAAACACAGCCCGTGTGATTAAACTAACAGTCTCTGTAAGGCCAGCAGTTTTAGGTGTTTTCCCCCATTGTTCAGGGATGTTGTATCCGTGGACGGATGGCTGCAGCTCGAATTTCCCTCGTTTGTCCAGTCAGGAAAAATTTGACTGAAAACCCACCCCCCCACACCTTCCTCCTAAAACTTCCCGCCTTAAAATAGGCCTCAAACCAGGCCTGGAGGGGCCCGGGAGCAATCCAACCCCCCCTGCTCTTTTTAAATTGCTCCCCGTTAAAACCTGACCCCGGTTGACCCGCTATCCCGCAAGTCTTACTTAAAAAAAAAAAATTCCAGTAACCATATCGTTTCTGCCCTACGGCTAACGGCTTTTTCTTCACCGGGGATCAGAAAAACCCCGGGTTGGGCACGTTTTCCCCCTTTAATAACGGGGAAAATCGTGCCCTTTTCCCCATTCCCCCCCCCCCTCTGCCCAAAAAGGGGGAGGGTTTGGGCACCGTTTTGCCCCCAGGGGGCTGTGCATTTTAGGGGGCATCTTTCGTTTTTCCCTTTCTGCTTTCCCCGGGCCCAGTTTTACGGGGAACGAAAATCCTGAGGGGCCCAAAAAACCAGCGGGGGAAAACCCCGGGGATTATTCCCTTCTTCTCCCCCATCCACTTTTAGTGGGGCATGGGGGCGGGACAAATTTGGGGCCCGGGAATTTTCCTTTTCCCAACGGTAGTACCCCGAGGGAATCCAATTTCCCAATTTTTTGGCCAAGGGCAAATTTTTCTCAATGGGGGTGGCATAAAATTTCCCTTCTGCCCGGGGAAAAATTTTTCCCACTTAGGTAGTTCGGGGGTGCTCTTCCCCAAATTTTCTACTGAGGAATTAAACGGCTCCCAAACCCCCCTCAGAGGCTTTTGTTTGGAAACCCCAAAATTTATGGGAGAAATTTCCGGGGGTCCTAACACTGGTTGCCTAATAGGGCCCGTTGAGGGTCCTGGAAAAACCCCTTTTTCTGCTCGGGGACCATTTTATTTATCGTTGACTTCGTTTTCCCCCTTTGGGTTTAAGGTTTAGGCAAGTTGTGAAAGGCTATTTTTTTGCCCCCCCAAAATTCGGGGCCAAAACCCTCTATTAATACCCAAAAAACGCCCTGACCTGCTTTTGGTGGGGGGGGCGGGGGGCCCCCTTTTTGGGTCGCCCTTACTTTTTTTTTCCAACTTTGGGGGGTTGATTTCCCCCTCTCCCCCTAGGGACCTTTTCCAAAGGGATCTGGTTTCCTCCCCTCCTAGGGCACCCCTTGTTGGGGTTTTTCGTAAACCCCGCCTTTCCTTTAAAGGGATCTAGCCAGCCCGGACTTTCCCGAGATGGCCCCCTTCCCCGTCTTTACTAAGATCCCAAAAGTCATTAGGTAGGCGGGCCCTGATCTCCTATGGGGTTTCAGACTTGATCCCTAGCCCCCTGAAAAGGGGGCGGGGGGCCCCCCGCCCAAACCCAAAAAAGGGATTTTTGACTTTGTGAAAATAACCCATCAGGGTTGGGAAAGAAGTCATCACTTTAGCTTCCTTTGGAGGGGGATTGCCAATACCCCCTTGGGGAGGTTTAAGTGTGCTAATTTTTAACCCCGCCGGGGCCTAAATGCTCGAATTTAAATTTCTACCGGGGCATAGGGGAGGGTTCCCCTGTGGATATTCTTTTGGGCTGCGAAATTGTTGCAAGGAAAACTCCTTCTCAGTTTGGCTTTGGGGACTAAGCATTTTGGGGCGGACCATCCACTCTTGGCCCCCTCGAAACCCCCAAAGTTCTAGCAATTTTTTGCCCTTTTTTGGGGAAATGACCCCCCCGGGGGCCTCGGGGGCTTATAGGGCTTCAGGGTTTTAAATCTCACATTGGGGTCTGTGAGGATCTCTTTCCCCTTTCACATGGGTACGGCCAGGGGGTATCGGTGAAAAGGTCTCGATTCTTCTGCAGCAGTTCCCTAAAATTGTTGCTTTTGGGAGGGGGGATAGGGGGGCCCGAGATTTTTATGGTTTTTAGGGCCCTGTTTTGGTCACCAAAAACAAGAAAACCCCCAGGAAAGGGTCTCTCCCCCTTCCAGGGGGTTTTTCAAATTTACGTGGTTAAAATTTTAAAAGGGGTTTTCCCCTTTCCCCGGTGGTGGCCTTTAAAAATTCACCTCCCCCACCTTTTCAACTATTGGGAGGGGCCCTTTCCAAATTAGCGAGGAAAAATTACTTTCAATGGGGGGGTAATTTAAAACTGGGCCCTGGGCTCCCCCGGGTTTTTAAGTTTCCTTATCCTGGCGGGGCCTTTTTATAGACTGGGCCTGCGTTCTTGTGCTTGAAGAAAATGCTCCCTTTACAATGGCATCACCCGGACATCCCTCCTGCAGTTTGGGCCCCCATTCCCACTACGCTTCTAAAGGGGGTGACCCCCACTCTCCCCAAATTTCCTTGGCCCCATCTAAGGGGTCCCTTTTAGGATGTCTCCCTTTCAAAAACTCAAAGGGTTTGGTCCCCCGTGGAGGACTGGGGTAACCCCTCTAATTGGAAAAGCAGGGTTTGGGAAGGGGGCAGTCCCAAACCCGGCCCTTTCCCCCCTTTTTCTAAACCCCTTTTTCCTCGTGGCCTTCAGGGTCTTGTTTTAAACCCCCTCAACGGGACCCTCCGTCTGAGGGAAAGGTAGATGAAAAGGCGCAGCTGCGTAACTTTCAAAAAACCCCCTTAAAACGCTCCCCCCCTTTTCCCTTTGACTTTAAAGGTTGTTCCCTGATTTCCCTTTTAAAAATCTCCCTTGGGGAATTTTTGTGGGGAGAAGCATAGAACAGCTCACGTGCAATTTTTTTAAGGGATGGGGGGTTCCCAAAAAGAAGGGGGGGCTTGTGGGTAACGGGGTTGGGGGAAAAAATCAAAATGGGGGCCAGGATTTTACTGGTGAATCCTTTTTCCCGGTTTAATTTTCCCAATTTTGGGCCCAACCGAAACCATCGTAACCCATCAAAAGGGAACCCCAATGAAATTTGGGAAACGGAAAAAGAGGGCCCACGGGGAAATTTTTGCCCAAAGGGGGATGTGACCTGGGGAATTTGGGGCCGATTGGCAAAAAAATCCTAATCTTCCCCGGGTTTAAAACCCCGGCCAAAAGAAAAAGCTGTTTGTATCCTCTCGAGCGTTTTGTCTGCACCCAAAATTTCCCCCAAACACATGGGTTTTGGGCCCTAAACCAGGACCCTACGCCTATAGGGACCCGGAACCAAAAAATTTCTCTACCCCCTTCCCTCCCCGGGTTTTGGGGGAATCCCATTTAAAAAAGGCTTGATTCAGGGCAAAAAATGCCCCCCCCCCCCCCCCGGGGGAAACGACTCTGGCCCCCCAAAACCCGGGGGGATCCCGTTTTGGGGAAACCCTCACATTTTCCCGGGCCCCTTTTAGGGTTTTAAGTCCCGAAGTTGGGCGGGGTACCAAAATTTTTTCTTGATACCTTCAACTCGGGGAAGGCTCGTCCCATGGGACCTTTCCTTAAATTTTCTCCCCACCCCGGACTGAAAAGGGGAAATCTGGAAATTTTTCATGTTCCCCCCCAGCGGCCCCGGTCCAGGAAACCCTGTTGGGGACTTTGGGAGAGAGGTTTTCGCCCCAGGTCCCCGAAACAGAGGACAGTTTTCCGGGGGCCCCCCCCAAACACACCGGTTTCAATGACCCCGCACCACTTCCAACTTTTTGTGAAAGGGTACCCCCCGCCCGTCTCAAATTTAATTTGGGCCCCCTGGGTAAAAAAAATTGGTCCCCCCTGGATACACCCTGACCCCTTTTTTTTTTCCAGGGGGCCCAAAACCCTTTTGGGGCGAAGCCGTTTTGGGGAGTGACCCAAAAATCCCCCGGGCCGTAAATCCTGAGACCAATTTTGCCCTTTTACCCGTAAAATTTTCACATTTTGGGGTTCCCCCCATTGGTTGACCCCAAACGTGCCGTGGATGTGCAAAGAGGGAACTGCGGCGGGTTTTTCAAAAGAGTCCATTTGGGGGTCCCTGTGGGGGGGACACTGAGCCCCTTATTCCCCGGGTTTCCCGGGAAATTCCCGCACAAAAATATTCTGGTCATTCCCTTTTTGGAAAGGGGGCTGGGCCTCCCCTGGGCCCTTTGGGCCCAAACCCCCCCGGGGAAGTTTGGGTTCCCCGGCTTCTGTAGTCCCAGTTTACCCGGGCCCCCCCATTCAGGGATTTTTTAGGGTTCCCTGGGCCCCCCAGCGACCCCTTTCCAAAAGAGTGGAACCCTTTTTACCGTCCCAAATGGTCATTTCCCCCGTTTTGCAGATCAAACCCGCGCCACCCAAACCCCTGCCCCGGAATGCGGGAAGGGGAGCGAGTGCATTTAAAAAGGGCCATTTAAACCCCCATTTCCAAAACCCTTTGCGCCCGGGGGAAAAAACTTTTCTCAGGCTGCAGGGCCCTTTTTGGGGCCAGATGTAATAAGTCAAATAGCTGTTGGGCTCGGAGGTTTGGCCCCTTTCTGTATGCCCACTGGGTGTAACCCCCTGAGCCCGGACCGCTAACGTAACCCCAAAACGCGCAAAGGGTCTCGGCTTTTAAAATTTTAAATATTCCTTTGCGTCCCGTTTAAAGGGGGAGGGAAGGTTTAGTAGGGCCCTTTTTGGGGTCCCCCGTCGATTTAAGGGGGCCCGCCCCCTCGCCCCCCTTGCTCCGGTGGTTTGTGCCTCCCCGGGGGCCCGGGGACCCCAAAAAAATTTTTCACGAAAGGGGAGGAACGGGCCCCCGATTTTCTTTTTCCCGGGGTCATCTTTGGAAAGGGGTTCCCTGACGGGGCCTCTGGCCCCGATGTCCAATCACTTTACGGCGGGGGGCTTGGGGTTTTCCCGGGCCCCCCATGGCCAAACCCTTTTAAAATGGGCCAAACTGTTGCATCAGCAGCTGGTTTAAACCTTTTCTGCGCCGGGAAAAGGGGTTCCAGTGTGAGCCCTCTGCTTTCTGTTTTTGTGGTTGTCTCTGCGCCTGAAAGGCCCTTTTCCCCCTGAGCTTTTTGCTTTCTGCGCTGTGGTTGCTTTTTGCTGCAAAATTCGCTTGAAACCCGGTGTTTTAATCAGCCCCTCCATATTCGCAGTTTTAGGGTTGGCTCTGTGCTGCTTTGACCCCGGGAAAATACACAGCGGATCTGTGCCCCCCTCCTTTCCCAAACCCCTTTGGGGATGTTGCTTTACGGTAGCAAAAAAACACACTTTTCCAGTGACCCTTTTTAAGTCTTTGGCCTTTTTTTCAGCCACCCATTATAAAGGCCCAAAGGAAAAAGAAAAAACATACGGGCTTAACTTCGCCCAACACAAAAAAAATACCCCAGTCCGTGTAGATAACTAAGGGCTCTGTAAGGCCAGCAGTTTTAGGTTTTTTTTCCCCCCCCCTAGATCAGGGTTTTGTGGTTTTCCCAGTGGCGGGGGGCCGGCTTTTCAGCCCAGGGAACTTTCCCCGTTTGGGGCCCCCGTTTGGCAACTTCTGACTGGGAACCCCACCACACCCTTTTCCAAATTTTCCGCCCTTTAAATAGGCCCCAAAAACCCCCGGGCCCCGGATGCTGGGGGCAATCCCACCCCCTGCTCCCTTTTGGGAATTTTTCCCCCAAATAAAAACCTGACCCCAAAAATCGACTGCTATCCAAACGTCATTTCCTAACAAAAACAAATGCCAGAGTACCCATATCAAATTTTGGGCGTTTACGGCTAACAGGCTTTTCTTAAAACCCAGATCAAAACCTCGGTGGGCACGTTTTCGAAACCTTCAAAAACGGCACCCCCGTTTGCCCCATCCAAAAATGTTTTTAAAAGTGGGATATGCAGTTCAAATTGGGTTTGCACAATTTTATGGTTTAAAAGATAATGAGCAGTAATTAAAATTTTAAAGGGAGAGGGCCCGACCAGAAAACATAGTACAGGTAGTAATACACATAGGGCGCAGTACAGAACATGTAATACAGATAAGAGCAGTACAGTACTGTACATGTATTACAGATAGGAAGCAGTAAGGGGTTTGTAATAAAAGGTTTGAGAGCAATTTCGAACATGTAATATTTGTTTGGGGGCAGTTTTTAAAGAACATGTAATACAGATAGTGAGCAGTACTGTATATGTAATACAGAAAGAGAACAGTACATGTATTACAGGTAGGGAGCAGTAGAGGACATGTAATATAGATAGAGAGCAGTAAAGGACAGGTAATAGAGACAAAGAGCATACAGAACATGTAATACAGACAGAGTACAGTACATGTAATACAGATAGAGAGCAGTACAGTATATGAAATACAGGTAGAGAGCAGTACAGGACATGTAATACAGATAGAGAGCAGTACAGTATATGAAATACAGGTAGAGAGCAGTACAGGACATGTATTACAGATAGGGAGCAGTAGAGGGCATGTAATACAGATAGAGAGCAGTACAGTACATGTATTCTGTGTAAAGGGCAGTACAGTACATGTAATACAGAGAGAGAGCAGTATAGTACATGTAATACAGATATAGAACTGTACAGCACATGTAATGCAGACAGTGATAAGTACATTATATGTAATACAGATAATGAGCAGTACAGTACATGTATTATGTGTAAAGGGCAGTGCAGTACATGTAATACAGACTGAGAGCAGTGCAGTATATGAAATACAGATAGAGAGCAGTACAGGACATGTCATACAGATAGTGAGCAGTACAGTTTTTGTATTATGTGTAAAGGGCAGTACAGTTCATGTAATACAGACTGAGAGCAGTGCAGTATATGTAATGCAGATATGAGCAGTACAGTACATGTATTATGTGTAAAGGGCAGTACAGTACATGTAATACAGTGAGCAGTAAAGTACAGGTAATACAGGTAGAGAGCAGAACAGGACATGTAATACAGAAAGAGAGCAGTACAGAACATAAAATACAAATAGAGAGCAGTAGAGGACATGTAATATAGATAGAGAGCAGTACAGGACATGTAATACAGAAAGAGAGGCGTAAAGGACAGGTAATAGAGACAGAGAGCAGTAAAGTAAATATAATGCAGATAAAGAGCAGTACAGAACATGTATTCTGTTTAAAGGGAAGTACATTACACATAATACAGATAGAGAGCAGTACAGCACATGTAATACAGATAGTGAGCAGTGCAGTATATTTGATATAGATATAGAGCAGTACAGCACATGTTATACAGATAGAGAGCAGTGCAGAACATGTAATACAGATAGAGAGCAGTACAGGACACGCAATACAGATAGAGAGCAGTACAGTATATGTATTACAAGTAGGGAACAGTAGAATGCATGTAATACAGATAGAGAGCAGTACAGGACAGGTAATAGAGACAGAGCAGTACATTATATGTAATGCAGATAAAGAGCAGTACAGTACATGTATTCTGTGTAAAGGGCAGTACATTACATGTAATACAGATAGAGAGCAGTACAGCACATGTAATACAAATAGTGAGCAATACAGTACATGTATTACAGATAGGAAGCAGTAGCAGACATGTAATACAGATAGAGAGCAATACAGTATAGGTAATACACATAGAGAGCATTATAGCACATGTAATACAGATAGTGAGCAGTACAGTATATGTAATATAGATTTAGAGCATACAGCACACATAATACAGATAGAGTACAGTACACATAATACAGATACGGAGTAGTACAGTTCATGTGATATAGAGCAGTACAACACATGTAATACTGATAAGTACATTATATGTAATACAGATAATGAACAGTACAGTACATGTATTATGTGTAAAGGGCTGTACAGGACATGTAATACAGATAGAGAGCAGTGCAGTATATGTAATACAGATAGTGAGCAGTACAGTATATATATTATGTGAAAATGGCAGTACGGCACATGCATTATGAAAAAAGGTAGTACAGTACATATAGGGCAGCTCAAAAACAGTACAGAACATGCAACATAGATAGACATTACATAATATTACAGTACATATAGGGGGATGTGTATGAACGGGGGCTGCACCTGAGATCAGGGGACATGCTGGAGGCGGGGTGCACTAGAACCATACAAAGCCACTCGTTTATATCTTTATTACGGCAAATCCTGGCGCATTACTGCTGGAACAGGTAAACCACTTTGAATGTGGTTTACCTGAGCCAGAATTGTCGCTTCTACGGTAGAATGCGCCTGATTTATGACCTGCAGTAGACCGGGTTCATAAATCAGACGCATTCTACACTATTATTATGTGCAATAAAATTGGCGTCTAAGCCCCAAAAATCATGTCGCCCATAGTGCATGGACAGCAGATTTGTAATGTCCGTGGCACAGCAGAGACGAATAACAACTACTTACGTTTTTCAAACCCCTCGCAAGACATTACTCATAGCGTAATCACACCCACATGCTCAAACAGTTTAGCATTAAAGGGGTTGTCTCGCTACAATGATTGGGTTTTAATTAAAAGATCTTTAAAAAACAAGCAGCTTTGCAATATATGTTCACTACAAATGTCCTACTGATTTTGAGCTAGCCCTGTTAGTATTACTACATCAGCTTCTCAAATCTCTATAGTAGCAGACCTGTTGATCCTTATCTTACTGGCTGTCAGGTCTGAATGAATCATCACCTTTGAAGACAGGTCGAAGCAGAGAGCCCCTCCCGCACAGAATGCTTCTGTAGTGGAGGGAGGAGGAGGGAGGGGGGGAGGGAGGACTCTGGCGTCTGTGTCCGAGCTGCCTGGATTAACCCTGTGTGTGCCTGCTTCCTCCTGCTCTCTACACAGATAGATGTGACAGCAGTGACCCTGTCTGTTACTATAATCATGATATGTCTTTGGAACTGTGACTATACTAATACTATACAGATCAGGGGGCATGTGAATACTTTATGTTCTCCTGTATTAGTGAGACATTCTGAGTATAGTAACACTGCCCTTGTTGTTGCTGGAGATGTGGAGACTTGTAAGCTAAGCAGGGGATATAGGAACACATGCATCCCCTCTGCTCTGTTAGCACACAGCTTCATATTCTTCTCTACACTCCTAGATCAGCCCTCTCCTGCAACAGACCTAGGCAGGCACACACAGGGTGAACTCTGAGAGCAAACCCCCTCCCCCCCCCCAGTATAGAAGTTACTTAGCTGCCTGTGTGCTGATGGGAGGGGGGAGAGGGAGCAGAACAGACAGACAAGCTAGCACGCCCCTCAGTCAACTTACCAGGGACACTGACAGGCTGAAAGCTCGTAATGAGACAACTCCTTTAATAGGCATTCACCAAGCAGTTACATGGAACACCATTTTGTACTTTTATACATAACTGAGTATCCATCCCAAAAGGGGAGTTAATTTGTGTCCAGAGAAACTGTAGCAAACTCCACAGGATTATGAGATGGAGCCACAGAAAATTTGTACAGGTTTATCAAATAGAGGTTATCCCACATGAGCTTTTAGAGAGAGAAAGGAGAATAGTTACAAATAAGTCCAGAACACAGTAAATAAAAAATATTTAGAAAGATTGGAAGAAAACAGACCAACATTAGTCTTGGAATTTAACAAACATTAATAATATCCAACAAATAATATACAAATATTTGCCAAACTGACCAATGATAATACTTTACATGATATTTTATCAAAAGGATACAGAATTGTGGCCAAGAAACGTCACAATCTGGAAAGTATGTTATCACTCAACTGCATCCCTGTAC
Organism: Phyllomedusa bahiana; assembly: GCA_025379985.1. Lineage (NCBI taxonomy): Eukaryota > Metazoa > Chordata > Amphibia > Anura > Hylidae > Phyllomedusa > Phyllomedusa bahiana. Next base: position 54,660 of record JAODAL010006258.1, on the reverse strand, counting down.
AACAGCATAATTTGACTTAGTTGCAGTATAATGGGGTCCTACACATATAAACCTTTACATTTGCCATCGCAACAAAGGAATTCACAAATACAGGTAACAATATCCAACATGAAATTAAAGAGTACATTCATCATAACAATAGTAGAGTAATTTATAGTATAAAGTGTTCAGTTTGCAATGTTAAATATGTAGGTTGCACCTCAAGACAGTTTGAGTCACATTTAAGAACATTTGAATAACATTGTGAATCCAGGAGAATGTAATATCTCCAATGCGGCAAAACATTTTATAGATTGCCTTAACTCAAATATGTACTGTAGTATGTCCCAACAGATTAATCAAGAGATTACATATAGTTGAAACCAGATGTTTACATACACTATATAAAAAGACACATATGCATGTTTTTCTCACTAACTGACATGAAATCAGAACAAACTTTACCCGTTTTAGGCCAATTAGGATTACCAAAATTATTTATATTTGCGAAATTCTAGAATAATGAGAGAGATATTATTATTATTACTACTACTAGTATTAGTATTATTTCATTAGTATTTGGTAGCATTGCCCTTAAACTACACTCACCGGCCACTTTATTAGGTACACCTGTCCAACTGCTCGTTAACACTTAATTTCTAATCAGCCAATCACATGGCGGCAACTCAGTGCATTTTAGGCATGTAGACATGGTCAAGACAATCTCCTGCAGTTCAAACCGAGCATCAGTATGGGGAAGAAAGGTGATTTGAGTGCCTTTGAACGTGGCATGGTTGTTGGTGCCAGAAGGGCTGGTCTGAGTATTTCAGAAACTGCTGATCTCCTGGGATTTTCACGCACACCCATCTCTAGGGTTTACAGAGAATGGTCCGAAAAAGAAAAAACATCCAGTGAGCGGCAGTCCTGTGGGCGGAAATGCCTTGTTGATGCCAGAGGTCAAAGGAGAATGGGCAGACTGGTTCGAGCTGATAGAAAGGCAACAGTGACTCAAATAGCCACCCATTACAACCAAGGTAGGCAGAAGAGCATCTCTGAATGCACAGTACGGCGAACTTTGAGGCAGATGGGCTACAGCAGCAGAAGACCACACCGGGTGCCACTCCTTTCAGCTAAGAACAGGAAACTGAGGCTCCAATTTGCCCAAGCTCATCGAAATTGGACAGTAGAAGATTGGAAAAAAACGTTGCCTGGTCTGATGAGTCTCGATTTCTGCTGCGACATTCGGTTTGGTAGGGTCAGAATTTGGCGTCAACCACATGAAAGCATGGATCCATCCTGCCTTGTATCAACGGTTCAGGCTGGTGGTGGTTGTGTCATGGTGTGGGGAATATTTTCTTGGCACTCTTTGGGCCCCTTGGTACCAATTGAGCATCGTTGCAACACCTTGTGGAATCTATGCCACGAAGAATTGAGGCAGTTCTGAAGGCAAAAGGGGGGTCCAACCCGTTACTAGCATGGTGTACCTAATAAAGTGGCCGGTGAGTAGATATGACTTTGTTTCTGAAGGTCTTTGTTCCTGTGTTCATTTGCACACATTAATCTGGCTTTTATATGTTTCTTTTGAAGTAATGGCTTCTTCCTGGCAGAGTGGTTTTTCAGCCCATGTTGATAAAGTACTCATTCCACAATCTTACCAGCTTCCGCCAGCATCTTCACAAGGTCTTTTGCTTTTGTTCTTGGGTTGATATGCACATGTCAGACCAAAGCACGTTCATCTCTGAGATACAGAACCAGTCTGCTTCCTGAGCAGTATGATGGCTAGACATTCCCATCTTGTTTATACTTGAATATAATTGTTTGTACAGATGAACAAGGCACCTTCAGGTATCTGGAAATTGCACCCAAGGATGAACCAGACTTGTGCAAGTCCACAATTCTCTTCCTGATATCTTTAGACTTTTTCTTGATGTTACACACAGAAGCAGTGTGTTTCTGGTGTCCCAAATTGTTTCAAAGCATTGTAATCCTAGTGTGTGTAAACTTTTGACTTTGCAGAAAGTATTAAAATGCCATTAAAAAAATATCTCTCATTCTTCTGGCATTTGGCAAACATAAATAATTTTGGTAATCCTAATTGACCTAAAATGGACAAGGGTTATTTTGATTTCATGTCAGATAGTGAGAAAAACATGCATATGTGTCTTTTTATATAGTGTATGTAAACTTCTGGTTTCAACTGTATGTTGAGAAGAGGTAAGATATATAAAATTTTGGTTGCTAGACAGGGTAGCTTACTGGATGATGACTTAGAACACTTTATTCCCTAGGGGATTACATTTAAGAAGAGAGTTTATATTTCACTATTAAGTATTCGATAATCCAATATTGCTCTCTAACTTTAACATCATTCACACTTTTTGTATCTATATTTTAATCCCTTTTCTATTTCCTTGGACTATGGTTCACTGAGGGCGTATGTTTCAGTACCCTTCCTGATTTGTAGAGCTATTTCCAGTATTGTGGTTTCCAGTACAGTGGAAGGAGTTTGCACTCCAGTCCGGACTGTTCTATAACATTGCAGGGATTCCTCTCATCGAGCACAGTAGGAGCAGGGTGCAGGAATATCCCATTTATTGGATTTTTTATGTTGTACAGAGTTTGTTCTATACTACCAGGGAGAGTCTCTTGCTTCTTCCTGAATAGGTTCCTGAGTACATCTCAGTTACTGTGTCCAGGTGAGTGTGTATGGAATCTTAGAGAAGATATGCACATGTCTCTTTTAATTGCACAGGTGAGCCTTTAGACTTTGACTCTTTTTTTTGATTAAGATATTTCTACATTTTTAAGCATGTGAGGTGTGAATAGGCTTTAACTAGGAACTTGTGAGGAGTTCAAAACGCGTAAGCGACAGTTATTTGTCTCTACTGTACCATGGACATTGTATTACTTTATGGAATGATTTAATAAAAATGGATTTTATGTGACAAGTTGGTTTCTGGATCGATTGTTAAAAATATGGAGTTGAAGACATTATTCTTGTAACGGGTTGCGCCGTGATCCGGCCCATGGACCGCGGTCGCACCCGCGTTCCCCACGGTGGGTCCCCGGCGGGGACGGGTGGCGCCGCGGGCCGCGCTGCTGGCCGTGTTCGCACCCGTCCCATCCACTCACCTGGCCTAGCTCCCGTCCGGTCCTCGTCCCCTGCCGGCCGGAATGCGCATGCGCGCCCCCTAGCACGCGCACGCGCTCGTCCACGTACATTTAAAGGGACAGTGCGCCGTAATTGATTAATTACCGGGCGCTGTCTATATATAGGTTTTGGATCCACGTCACTTCCCTGCTGGATCTATGTTGCCCCGAGCCTTAGAGAAAGCGTTCCTGAAGTATATTCTCGCCTTACCGTGTACCAGACCTCTTGCTACGTTTCTTGACTCCGAACCTCTGCCGCCTGCCCTGACCTTCCTGCCTGTCCACGACCACGAACCATTGCCGCCTGCCCTGACCGTACTGCCTGCCCACGACTACGATTCTCGGACTACGATTCTGTACCACGCTGCACCTCGGCCGCCATCGCAAGCAAGTCACGTCAGGGGTAACGACCTGGTAGCCTCACGCCGCAGCAAGTCCATCCCGCTTTGCGGCGGGCTCTGGTGAAAACCGGGGGCTACTTAGATTCCGTTCCCTGGCGTGGCTTAACTATCATCGCTTGCGGTGGTCCAGAGGATCCACTACCCAGCCGTTACAGTTAGATCCAGCCATGGATCCCGCCAAGGTGCCTCTGCCAAGCATCGCGGATCTTACGACGATTGTTGCCCAGCAGTCGCAGCAAATCGCACAACAGGCACAGCAGTTGGGCCAGCTCTCCGCCATGATGCGTCAGCTCCTTGCATCCCAGCAACAGTCTCCGTCTCCGTCCGTGGCTCCGTCTACGTCAGCCGTTCCATTGGCTACCGTGGGACCCAAGCTTCGGCTCCCCTTACCCATCAGCTTTGCCGGGGACCCCAAGCTCTGCCGGGGTTTCATTACCCAGTGCTCTATGCACGTGGAACTGATGGCGGATCAGTTTCCCTCGGAGAGGTCTAAGGTGGCCTTCGTAGTGAGCCTACTATCCGGGAAGGCCCTGGCTTGGGCAACTCCTCTCTGGGACAGGAACGACCCTGTGACTGCGGATCTACAGTCCTTCCTCCAGGAATTCCGCACCGTCTTCGAGGAGCCGGCGCGTGCTTCCTCTGCTGAGACCGCCCTCTTGAGCCTTCGTCAGGGCGACTCCTCTGTGGGAGACTATGCGGTACAGTTCCGTACCCTGGCTTCGGAGCTCACGTGGAATGATGCCGCCCTCTGCGCCACTTTTAAAAAGGGTCTGTCCAGCAGGGTAAAAGACGCTTTGGCAGCAAGAGACCTCCCGTCCTCCCTGAGTGAATTAATTCATCTGGCAACTCGTATCGATATAAGGTTCGCAGAGAGGCAGGAAGAGCTGCGTCAGGAGAGAGACTCTGCACGTCCCCGTCGCCGGTTCCACCTGGCCCCGGTTTTCCAGCATTCTCCATTGCTACCCCCTCAAGCCTCTGAGGTGGAACCCATGCAAGTGGACCGGGCCCATTTATCGGAGCAGGAGCTGAACCGTCGTCGAGCAGAAAAGCTATGTCTCTACTGCGCCAGCCCGGACCATTTCTGCAGAAGCTGTCCGCTACGTCCCCAGCGTCCGGGAAACGCTCACACCTAGGTGCCGTAGGAGAGGCGGCCCTAGGTGCAGTTTCCTCCTCTCCACGTTTGATGATGCCAGTGGAGGTGACTTCTGATGCTGGTCCTTCATTCCGGAGTTCGGCCTTCCTGGATTCTGGGTCTGCCGGGAACTTCATCCTTGCCTCATTGGTAACCCGGTACCGCATACCTGTAGTCCGGCTGGAGAAGCCCCTGCTTATTTCTTCGGTCAGTGGGGAGCTCCTCAGTGACCCCATCCAGTACATAACCCGGCCGGTGACTCTCCGTGTAGGGGCGCTACATAAGGAGAAGATCGGGTTCCACGTTCTGTCCCGTGCTTCCTCGGCGATCCTCTTGGGGCTTCCCTGGCTGCAACGTCACGCCCCTACGCTCGATTGGAAGACAGGCGAAGTCCTGCGTTGGGGACCGGAATGCCAGAACCTTTGCTTGGAGGTACCACGCCCGGTGCCTACCACTTCTCCGCACCCGCTTGTCAAGCCGTTGCCAGGCCTGCCGGCAGAGTACCAGGACTTTGGGGATGTATTCTCTGGGAAAGAGGCCGATTCGCTGCCACCACGCCTTATGACTGTCCTATTGACCTCCTCCCAGGAACCAGTCCTCCCCGGGGAAGGGTCTACCCGCTGTCCGTGCCGGAGACTCAGGCCATGTCGGCCTACATACAGGAGAACTTGCAGAAAGGATTCATTCATAAGTCCTCTTCCCCAGCCGGAGCCGGGTTTTTCTTCGTGCAGAAGAAGGATGGTTCCCTCCGTCCGTGTATAGACTACAGGGGTCTAAATAAGATCACCGTGAAAAACCGCTACCCTCTCCCACTGATCTCAGAACTTTTTGACCGTCTCAAGGGGGCTAAGGTGTTTTCCAAATTGGATCTGCGAGGAGCCTATAACCTCATCAGAATGCGCGAGGGGGACAAATGGAAGACAGCGTTTAATACCCGAGATGGACATTTCGAGTATCTCATGATGCCCTTTGGGCTCTGTAACTCTCCAGCGGTATTCCAAGAACTCGTCAACGATGTCTTCCAGGATCTCTTGTACACCTGCGTCCTAGTGTACCTAGATGACATCCTGATTTTCTCCCCTGATCTTCAAACTCACCGGGCACAAGTGCGCCAGGTTCTGCGACGTCTGCGCAGCAACCGACTGTACGCCAAGCTGGAGAAATGTTTATTCCATCAGACCAGCCTACCTTTCCTCGGGTACATAGTCTCGGCTAAAGGCCTAAAGATGGACCCGGCAAAACTCTCTGCGGTGCTACAGTGGCCCCGTCCTGTCGGTCTTCGGGCAATACAGCGCTTCCTGGGCTTCGCAAATTATTACCGACAATTTATTCCCCACTTCTCCACCTTGGTGGCTCCTATCGTGGCCCTCACTAGGAAGAATGCGAACCCGAGATGTTGGCCTCCAGAGGCAAAGGCATTTGTTGATCTAAAGACTGCCTTCTCCACTGCTCCTGTCTTGGTCTGGCCGGATTCCGAGAGGCCGTTCTCCTTGGAGGTGGATGCCTCGTCCGTGGGGGCAGGGGCGGTCCTCACACAGAAAAGCCCCAAAGGCAAGATTGTCACATGTGGGTTCTTCTCAAAGACCTTTTCGCCGGCTGAGCGGAATTATGCCATTGGGGACCGGGAACTCTTGGCCATCAAGTTAGCCCTGGAGGAGTGGCGACATCTGCTGGAGGGGGCTCGTCATCCAATCAACATCTTTACGGATCATAAGAATTTGTTGTATCTTCAGACGGCCCAATGTCGAAACCCTCGCAAAGCCCGGTGGTCTCTCTTTTTCTCACGTTTTGACTTTCATATACATTTCCGGCCTGCTGAGAAAAACGTCAAGGCGGATGCCCTCTCCCGTGCCTCGGACGTGGTCGGTGAAGAACCCGTGTCACAACACATCATTTCTCCCGAACGGTTAGTTCACGTGGCTCCCGCAGATCTCCAAAACATTCCTACGGGCAAGACTTACGTGCCGCTGGCACTCAGGAAGAAGATTCTGGAGTGGGGGCATAGCTCCTTCTTGGCTGGCCATCCCGGAGCTCGGAAGTCTCACGCTTTGATCTCGCGGCACTACTGGTGGCCGACTCTGGCACAAGATGTCAAGGACTTCACCCGCGCCTGTGTCACTTGTGCTCGGAACAAGGTCCCACGCCACAGGCCCGCAGGTCTCTTGCATCCACTGCCCGTGCCAGAAATCCCTTGGACGCACATAGCTATGGATTTCGTCACAGACCTACCAGTTTCCTCTGGGAATTCGGTCATCTGGGTGGTTACGGACCGGTTCTCAAAGATGTCCCACTTTGTGCCTCTCCCTGGCCTGCCGTCTGCCCCACAATTGGCTAGTCTTTTCTTCCGGCATATTTTCCGGCTACATGGGCTACCTTCACACATTGTCTCCGACCGCGGTGTTCAATTTGTATCCCGATTTTGGCGTGCGTTGTGCTCCCGTCTGCAAGTCAAGTTGGACTTTTCATTGGCCTATCACCCTCAGTCCAATGGGCAGGTGAAGAGGGTGAACCAGATTCTGGGAGAATACCTGCGTCACTTTGTATCCGGACGTCAGGACAACTGGTCCGTGCGGCTCACTTGGGCCGAATTTTCTTATAACTATCATGACTCGGATGCAGCCGGCATCTCCCCATTCTTTGTAGTTTATGGCCGCCACCCGCACCCCCCCCCCCCTTCCTCTGCCCTCTGATTCGGATGTGTCCGCTGTCAATGACCAAGTTCGGGATATCAAGGCCATCTGGCAAGAGACTCGGCGTTCTCTACTTTGGGCCTCTGCCCGCATGAAAACAGGCTGACAAAAGGAGAAGACCTGCCCCGACGTTTCTCCCTGGGGATCAAGTTTGGCTCTCCTCGAGGTATGTGCGCCTGAAGGTTCCCAGTCTTAAATTGGGCCCTCGCTTCCTCGGACCCTTCAAGGTTCTTCGGCAGTTGAACCCGGTGACATACAAGCTCTGTTTGCCTCCATCTCTCCGGATCCAAAACGCATTCCATGTATCCCTCCTTAAGCCTCTGGTTCTGAACCGGTTCTCTCGGAAGAATGTTACGCCTTCCCCAGTAGCCGAATCCGCTGACATCTTCGAAGTAAAGGACATTTTGGCTATGAAGACGGTCAGAGGGAAACGTTTCTTCCTCGTGGATTGGAGGGGCTTCGGACCCGAGGAGAGATCCTGGGAGCCAGAATCTAACATCCTGAACCATGATCTCATCCTCAGATTTCTGCAGCCTAAAAAGGTGGGGAGGTCTAAGGGGGGAGGTCTAACGGGTTGCGCCGCGATCCGGTCCACGGACCGCGGTCGCACCCGCGTTCCCCATGGCGGGTCCCCGGCGGGGACGGGTGGCGCCGCGGGCCGCGCTGCTGGCCGTGGTCGCACCCGTCCCATCCACTCACCTGGCCTCGCTCCCGTCCGGTCCTCGTCCCCTGCCGGCCGGAATGCGCATGCGCGCCCCCTAGCGCGCGCGCGCGCTCGTCCACGTACATTTAAAGGGACAGTGCGCCGGTAATTGGTTAATTACCGGGCGCTGTCTCTATATAGGTTTTGGATCCACGTCACTTCCCCTAGCTTGGATCCTATGTTGTCCTCGAGCTTTAGAGAAACCCTGACCTTTGTGCAAGTCCACAATTCTCTTCCTGATATCTTTAGACTTTTTCTTGATGTTACACACAGAAGCAGTGTGTTTCTGGTGTCCCAAATTGTTTCAAAGCATTGTAATCCTATTGTAATCCTAGTGTGTGTAAACTTTTGACTTTGCAGAAAGTATTAAAATGCCTTTAAAAATTATCTCTCATTCTTCTGGCATTTGGCAAACATAAATAATTTTGGTAATCCTAATTGACCTAAAATGGACAAGGGTTATTTTGATTTCATGTCAGATAGTGAGAAAAACATGCATATGTGTCTTTTTATATAGTGTATGTAAACTTCTGGTTTCAACTGTATGTTGAGAAGAAGTAAGATATATAAAATTTTGGTTGCTAGACAGGGTAGCTTACTGGATGATGACTTAGAACACTTTATTCCCTAGGGGATTACATTTAAGAAGAGAGTTTATATTTCACTATTAAGTATTCGATAATCCAATATTGCTCTCTAACTTTAACATCATTCACACTTTTTGTATCTATATTTTAATCCCTTTTCTATTTCCTTGGACTATGGTTCACTGAGGGCGTATGTTTCAGTACCCTTCCTGATTTGTAGAGCTCTTTCCAGTATTGTGGTTTCCAGTACAGTGGATTCCTCTCATTGAGCACAGTAGGAGCAGGGTGCAGGAATATCCCATTTATTGGATTTTTTATGTTGTACAGAGTTTGTTCTATACTACCAGGGAGAGTCTCTTGCTTCTTCCTGAATAGGTTCCTGAGTACATCTCAGTTACTGTGTCCAGGTGAGTGTGTATGGAATCTTAGAGAAGAATGCACATGTCTCTTTTAATTGCACAGGTGAGCCTTTAGACTTTGACTCTTTTTTTGATTAAGATATTTCTACATTTTTAAGCATGTGAGGTGTGAATAGGCTTTAACTAGGAACTTGTGAGGAGTTCAAAACGCGTAAGCGACAGTTATTTGTCTCTACTGTACCATGGACATTGTATTACTTTATGGAATGATTTAATAAAAATGGAGTTTATGTGACAAGTTGGTTTCTGGATCGATTGTTAAAAATATGGAGTTGAAGACATTATTCTTGTAACGGGTTGCGGCGCGATCCGGTCCACGGACCGCGGTCGCACCCGCGATCCCCACAGCGGGTCCCTGGTGGGGACGGGTGGCACCGCGGGCCGCGCTGCTGGCCGTGTTCGCACCCGTCCCATCCACTCACCTGGCCTCGCTCCCGTCTGGTCCTCGTTCCCTGCCGGCCGGAATGCGCATGCGCGCCCCCTAGCACGCGTGCGCGCTTGTCCACGTACATTTAAAGGGACAGTGCGCCGTAATTGGTTAATTACCGGGCGCTGTCTTTATATAGGTTTTGGATCCACGTCACTTCCCTGCTGGATCCATGTTGCCCCGAGCCTTAGAGAAAGCGTTCCTGAAGTATATTCTTGCCTTACCGTGTACCAGACCTCTTGCTATGTTTCTTGACTCCGAACCTCTGCCGCCTGCCCTGACCTTCCTGCCTGTCTACGACCACAAACCATTGCCGTCTGCCCTGACCGTACTGCCTGCCCACGACTACGATTCTCGGACTACGACTCTGTACCACGCTGCACCTCGGCCGCCATCGCAAGCAAGTCACGTTAGTGGTAACAACCTGGTAGCCTCACGCCGCAGCAAGTCCATCCCGCTTTGTGGCGGGCTCTGGTGAAAACCGGGGGCTACTTAGATTCCGTTCCCTGGCGTGGCTTAACTATCATCGCTTGCGGTGGTCCAGAGGATCCACTACCCAGCCGTTACAATTCTGAAGTGGGGTTCGTCCAACCCAGATATCTGCATAAAGGCTTTTCTGAACTCCCGGTGCCCCTATTTTCACCTTCCTCTGCTCCTCCATGCCAGCAATGGATTTCTCTGCTCTTCTATGTTCCTCTTCTTCTGTTCAGGGACATCACTGCTGCAGTTGCTGATTAGCTGCAGTGGTTACCTTCCTCTACTGACATCACAGTTCTGATGTCACCAAAACATTACCCAGACTATAGCACTTCCACCACAAGCTTGTGTTCTTCCAGTACTGGTTGCAAAGTGTTTGTTCTCTGATGCTTCTTGCCTGGCACGAAAACATCAATCTGCTGAATGAAGCAGAAACCATGACTCAAAAAACAACCCAATCAGCGAAAGTCCTATTCTGAAACTACAGTGAAAATTGAAATCTTTTCTGCCATCTCTCTGCTTCAAAGCCCCATGCACAGTAGGGATTGCTAAACTGTTGATTTAGAAACATGTCTGGTAGACTCCGATTCATTTCGGAAGTGAGCTGCTCCACTGTAATGTGTCAGTCTGCCCTCACGCACCTTCATAGTCAATTTTCACCTCTCACATCAATGACATGTGGTGCTCTGTTGTTTCCATGACACAATGGTACCATTTCTCCAATAACAATTTCTTCACCACAGCAGCACAAGTATAGTGCACAAACTCCGCAGTTATGGAAATACTGCCTCCCTTTGTCCAAAAGCCAGTAATCATACCTTTTTCCATCTCTGATAAGTTGCCCCTTCTAGCCATGACAACAATGAGCTCTCTCTTCACTACTCCTCTGCCTCTCCCCTCTGTCAATCACTTCACTGGCTGCCCATTGCCCAGCGAATCCAGTTCAAGTTAGTAACCATGCCCTACAAAGCTCTCCATAACCGCTCCCTTCCATACATCTCTGCTCTAATCTCCAGATACCTCCCCTCTAACTGTCTTCACTCCTCACAGGACCTTTTCCTCTGCTCTCCTCTTATCAGCTCTTTACATAACCGTCTCCAAGACTTCTCTCGTGCTTCCCCCATTCTCTGGCACTCATTACCCCAAAACATCAGACTCTCCCCAACTTTCACCAATTTCAAAAGCAACCTGAAAACCCATCTCTTTAGGATTGCTTATAACCTACATTAACCCCACCATCAGTACACTGCCCCACAAACATGTATGCCCCACACCTTCTGTCTCTCCCCTCCTCCCCGTGAGTAACTGATATGGAACGTATATTAGGAAATTGTACAACTTTACTTGTACAAAAACTAGTATTTTTCATCAGTATGTTTTCATAGTGTGTAAGAAAACTAAAGAACAGACTTGATCCCATAGAAACTGGTAGACCATATTCCACTGTTTGGGATATTAAAGTCCAAGGCACCTGGGTCCTCTCTGTTTCCTGTGGCTTGAAAATGGGCTTGTATGGCTAAAATATTGCCTTTTTAATAAGTAACAAATAAAGATCCCTAGTGCCTTTTATTCTACTTTCCAACTGAATGTCAGAAAGTGTGCACAGGGCTTTACATGTGGTTTATGTGGACTCCTGATCCTCCCATATATACAGTAAAAAAGTAGCTGAGGGTTCTTCTACCAGGGCTTTCTATAAAGCACTAGACATTACACATGCCAGAGCTACTGCTGTTCCAGGTACAGTATACAAGCTGCTAGAGAAGAGCTGATGAACATGGCACACACACACTTACAGAAGCCACAGTGACACCCAACTGCTCAACCCCTACTCTTCCGCATCTCGCTGTAACCAGCTCTCATGTCCATATATAATATATAATATCATTCACACAAACACAACCTGTGACCATCCACAGTGCCCCCAACCACCACTGCATCTCCCATACTATCCTGTGAGGCACTCGTTCCTTTAGAAGACCCTTAGGCTGTCTCCACTGCACACAAAAACGACTGAAAGAGGTCCCATTGATTTTAATAGTAAAAAAAGCTCTGTATTCTCCACTGCACACAAAAATATCCATTTTTTTCAGCATTATTCGTTTTTTAAAAAACGCTGACAAAATCAACTGAAAGAGATCCCATAGACTTGTACAGTAAAAACATTCAGCTCATTTTATTTGCTGGTCATTTCTTGAAACACATTGCGAACAATGACTGAGCAGAGCAAAACATTTACCATTGGAGTCTATGTAAAGCGCCGGACGTTTTTTGCCGTGTTTTTTGCAGAAAAACACAGCAAATCTAAGGCTGTGCAGAGGGCCTGGACAAGGCATTTTGGTGCCCTAGGCAAGTACAGCCAATCCCCCCCCCCCCCGCTCCCAAAAAAATTGCAAACCCCCACACTAATTCCTCTCGCCCCTGCACCAGGTCCTGTCACTAACTTTCTGCATATTCCACATAGATCCCGTCCATTTCCTCAGCAGTCACTGCACAATGACAAATTAGCTTTTTCAAAATCGCTCCCCTCCGTATGACAGTGAAATACATTACAAATAACAATCACCAAATAATCCACCGAAACATGGAGCAAATCTACCAGACGCATCATTGTTACTAAAAACATTCCTACAAAACCAAGACCCTAAACTATTACTACTAAAGGATCAAATAATCCTGCCAGACCCTGACCAAACGCAACCACCTCATGTGACTATCAGCTGTACACAGGCTCTACAGACATATACCACCGCCATACAGTGACCAGATACTAGTTGTATGTAGGCTCTGCAGAAATATAAGTGATTACACAGTTACATTTAGTGACTCACAGGAGACGTCTTTTCTGATCAGCGTCGTTCACTTTCCCTTTTCTTCTCCATCCGGTTCACACCTTCATGCTGATTGCTCCCTGCTAATACTCGTCCCTGCAGATTTGGACAAAAATATATTAGAATCTTCACATTTCCAGCAACTCCTTAATTATAGGTAAATAAGTCCCCTCAGTTAGACAGGTATATCTACCCCCTCAGATAGGAAGCTATATAGGTCCCTGCAGTTAGGTATATATGTCCCCTCAATTAGGCAGGGATATACAGGTCCCCATCAGTCAGGCAGGTATATAGATATTGTCCCCTTAGACAGGCAGTTATATAAATATAGGGTCACTCAGGCAGGTATATTGATATAAGGTCACTCTCAGGCAGGTATATAGGGGCACTCACGCAGGTATATAGGGGCAATCTCAGGCAGGTATATAGCTAGGGGCACTCTCAGGCAGGTATATAGCTAGGGGCACCCTCAGGCAGGTATATAGTGGCACTCTCAGGCAGGTATATAGCTAGGGGCACTCTCAGGCAGGTATATAGTGACACTCTCAGGCAGGTATATAGCTAGGAGCACTCTCAGGCAGGTATATAGCTAGGGGCCAACTCAGGCAGGTATATAGCTAGGGGTACTCTCAGGCAGGCATATATCTAGGGGCACTCTTAGGCCGGAATATAGCTAGGGGCACTCTAAGGCAGGTATATAGCTAGTGGCACTCTAAGGCAGGTATATAGCTTGGGGCACTCTCAGCAGGTATATAGCTAGGGGCACTCTCAGCAGGTATATAGCTAGGGGCACTCAGCAGGTATATAGATAGGGGCACTCTCAGCAGGTATATAGATAGGGGCACTCAGCAGGTATATAGGGGCACTCAGCAGGTATATAGGGGCTCAGGCAGGTATATAGGGGCACTCAGCAGGCATATAGAGGCTCAGGCAGGTATATAGGGGCACTCAGCAGGCATATAGGGGCACTCAGCAGGTATATAGGGGCACTCAGCAGGCATATAGAGGCTCAGGCAGGTATATAGGGGCACTCAGCAGGCATATAGGGGCACTCAGCAGGTATATAGGGGCACTCAGCAGGCATATAGAGGCTCAGGCAGGTATATAGGGGCACTCAGCAGGTATATTGGGCACTCAGCAGGTATATAGGGGCACTCAGCAGGCATATAGAGGCTCAGGCAGGTATATAGGGGCACTCAACAGGTATATGGGGCACTCAGCAGGTATATAGGGGCACTCAGCAGGTATATAGGGGCACTCAGCAGGCATATAGGGGCACTCAGCAGGTATATATGGGCACTCAGCAGGCATATAGATAGGGGCACTCTCAGCAGGCATATAGGGGTACTCTCAGCAGATATATAGGGGCACTCAGCAAGTATATAGGGGCACTCAGCAGGCATATAGATATGGGCACTCTCAGCAGGCATATAGGGGCACTCAGCAGGTATATAGGGGCACTCAGCAGGCATATAGATAGTGGCACTCTCAGCAGGCATATAGGGGCACTCAGCAGGTATATAGGGGTACTCAGAAGGCATATAGATAGGGGAACTCTCAGCAGGCATATAGGGGCACTCTCAGCAGGCATATAGGGGCACTCAGCAGGTATACAGAGGCACTCAACAGGTATACAGGGGCACTCAGCAGGCATATAGATAGGGGAACTCAGCAGGCATAAAGGGGCTCAGGCAGGTATATAGGGGCACTCAGCAGGTATATGGGGCACTCAGCAGGTATATAGGGGCACTAAGCAGGCATATAGAGGCTCAGGCAGGTATATAGGCGCACTCAGCAGGTATATGGGGCACTCAGCAGGTATATAGGGGCACTCAGCAGGCATATAGATAGGGGCACTCTCAGCAGGCATATAGGGGCACTCAGCAGGTATATAGGGGCACTCAGCAGGCATATAGATAGGGGCACTCTCAGCAGGTATATAGGGGCACTCAGCAGGTATATAGGGGAACTCAACAGGCATATAGATAACTCAACAGGCATATAGATAGGGGCATTCTCAGCAGGCATATAGGGGCACTCAGCAGGTATATAGGGGCACTCAGCAAGCATATAGATAGGGGCACTCTCAGCAGGTATATAGGGGCACTCAGCAGGTATATAGGGGAACTCAACAGGCATATAGATAGGGGCACTCTCAGCAGGCATATAGGGGCACTCAGCAGGTATATAGGGGCACTCAGCAGGCATATAGATAGGGGCACTCTCAGCAGGCATATAGGGGCACTCAGCAGGTATATAGGGGCACTCAGCAGGCATATAGATAGGGGCACTCTCAGCAGGCATATAGGGGCACTCAGCAGGTATATAGGGGCACTCAGCAGGTATACAGAGACACTCAGCAGGTATACAGGGGCACTCAGCAGGCATATAGATAGGGGCACTCAGCAGGCATATAGGGGCACTCAGCAGGTATACTGGGGCACTCAGGCAGTTAAAAATAACAACATTCATACTTACCTGCTTCCCGGGCGCGCGCTCCTCTTCGGGCCCCGCCTTCAACGCCGGGACGCTCCTCCGGCCGTTCCTCGGGCGCACGGCCTATGATGACTGTGCGCCTGAGGAGAGGCAGCATCGCGATGACATCACTTCGTCGCGACGCTGCCAGCTGAGCCGCACGGGGCCGCGGCGGGTCCTCAACGCTATGAGAACCCGGCTGCCCCGCTGTGTCGGACCCGTGGCTCACTGGAGGATCCAGCGATCCTCCAAGAGCCGGTCCGACACTGTCTGCGGGGCAGGGAGCACTTGCTCTCTGCTCCGCAGAAGTCCTCAAAGAGACTGCCGGCACTACAGGCCCACGGCAGCGGCCTGGAGCCCGGCAAAGTTCGGGGTCCCTGTCTGCACCCCTTAGGGATAGGCAGAGGTAGGCGCCCTAGGCGATCGCCTACCTCTGCCTACCCGTTGTCCTGGCCCTGGCTGTGCATTACAGCAAAAAAAGGTGCCAAAAACGCCACAAAAAAAAACACAAAACGAGCAGAAAAACTGACATTTTTTCAGCAGCTTTTCACAGGCTACGGACAAAAAACTAAGTTTTATAAACGCTTTTAGGATTTGGTTTTCAGGTCGTTTTTTGTCCAATGCCTGTAGACATAGCCTTAGACTCTTAGGGGGACATGTATGAAAACTGTCTAGGTCTAAGACTTTCCTTGTTGCCCATTACAACCAATCAGAGCTCCCCTTTCAATTTATACAGTGCTCTGAAAAAATAAAAGGGGAGCTCTGAATAGTTGCAATGGGCAACAAGGAAAGTCTTAGACCTAGACAGTTTGCATACATGAGGCCCTAAGGACCTAAATCGGTTGTAGAGTGAACTCAAACAGATCCATCATACTTTGAATAGGCAAACTCATTTTCACTAATTATCACACTATGAAAACTGCAGAAATAATTAAAACGTCACTTTTATTAATATACGCCACAAAAACACACACTAGTGGCAACAGAAATAGTTAGAATTTCCTAACCCTGTCCCGATGTAGTTATTATTGATTATTGTATTCATCAATAGTAAGGATGACATAGGGCCACGTGTATGAAAACTGTCTAGGTCTAAAACTCACTTTGTTGCTAACAGCAATCAATCAGAGCGCCCCTCTCATTTTTCCAGAGCACTATATGAAATGAGAGGGGCCCGCTGATTGGTTGCTATGGGCAACAATGTGAGTTTTAGACCTAGACAGTTTTCACAATTGTGGCCCATAATCTTTATTCAGTCAGTATACTGCAGAATCTGCAGTTCTGCAACCAAAGGCAGCAGTGTGTGAAAAAA
Organism: Phyllomedusa bahiana; assembly: GCA_025379985.1. Lineage (NCBI taxonomy): Eukaryota > Metazoa > Chordata > Amphibia > Anura > Hylidae > Phyllomedusa > Phyllomedusa bahiana. The sequence continues at coordinate 38,080 of JAODAL010006258.1, read as the reverse complement.
TGTATAGATCACAACCCCTCAGCCCCCGACTTGTTTCCCGATCTTCAGGGATTCCCTATTGCATTATTAATACTAAGTGAAATACTCTTACACTATCATTGAGTAAAAGCCACTGATATATGAATACGATATATCTACATAGGGACAGTGCTTGGAAATTTTAACTATTTCTTTTGGCACTAGTTGGTGTTGGACGTTTTTTTCTTCTGCCTCCTATTGATTCGTTCTTTCGTTTATCTTTTCTTCTTTTTGAGCATACACAGTCAGTATTCTTTAGTAATTAGTATAAAGACTGAGGACTGAATGTAAGGTTGCTTTCACACAGCAAAGTTTTGGTGCAGTTTTAACTGTGCTCCAATTAAACTGCCTTTATTGTTCAGAAAGGTGTTTCAAGTAAGTAATCAATGACACTTTCCAAACAGTTTAGATAAGTGAAAGAAGCTTGTTGGTAATAAAGGCACATGATTGGAGCACAGTCGAAACTGCACCAAAATTGCGCTGTGTGAAAGCACCCTAAAGGGCATGCATCAGTGGTTTGCTGACTGGCTAATAACATTATGACAAATTGAGCCTCCTTTAGTTGATAGGTGCTTGTCAATCTTCCCAATAAGTAGAGGCTTGTTCATGAGAATGGTACTACAATTAGTACCTCCATAATAAAAAGGTTGTAAATAAGGAAAATGGATTGGGATCATAGTCACTGCATCACGGTGAAACATGTCGGGGGCCTTGGTCTACAAGACTTTTATAAAATTAACTGTCCTACATCACAACAAAATACAAATGGAGGATACTTTAAAGGTGTATTCCCTCGAAGGAATATCTGCTTCACGGATTAGCTCGCAAGTAGCTACGAGCCAACTGCATGAGAATGAGGAGGGTGACACTTGTGCCCAACTTCTTCATTCACTCTATGGGTGTTATAACGAGCGCACTTACTTGGCTATATTTGGAACTTCCATGGGTGGCGCCCATCACTCTTATGCACGGTCGGCTCGTAGCAATATTGAGCCAACTTAAAAAGCAGATATTTCTTTGTGGGAACACCTCTTTAAAGGAGTTGTCTCACTACAGCTTTCAGCCTCCTTCAAAAATCCTATGCTGCCAGACACACTAAATTCAGGGGCGTGCTTCTTGTCTGCCTCTTCTCCTATCTCTTCCCCCCTCCCCTCAGCACACAGACAGCTCTCCTCCTCCAACTGCAGTAACTTCTATACAGAAAGGGGAGAGCGAGGGGGTTTGCTGCCAGGGTTAACTCTGTGTGTGCCTGCCTAGGTCTGCTGCAGGCTCTTGCTGCTCCTCTACACAGAGTCAGGAGACAGGAGAGGGCTGATCTATGAGTCTGGAGAGGTCTGTGAAGCTGTGTATGCTAATAGCAGAGCAGCGGGGATGTAAGTGTTCCTATACCCCTGCTTAGCATACAAATCTCCACGGACATCTCAAGCAACAACAAACAAACCCTGTCAGAACAGACACAGGGCAGCTGTGAAGTGTGTTACTATAATCACAATGTGTCACTAATACAGCAGAGCAGGGAGGGATATGAACCGTTCACATGCCCCCCTGATCTGTTCTATTATTATAGTCAAAGCTCCACAGACACATAATGATTATAGTAACACACTTCCCTGCTGTCACATCCTACTGACCACAGATCAGCCTCACCTCTGCTCTCCTCAATCTGTGTAGAGAGCAGGAGGGAGCAGGCACACACAGGGTTAATCTACACAGACACAGAAGCCAGAGCCCTCCCCCTCCCTTCCCTACAGAAACATACTGTGAGGGAGGGGCTCTGTGCACAGACCTGTATTGAGAAGCTGATGAGTCACCAGCACTGACAGCCAGTGAGATAAAAATCAACAGGTTGGCTGCTATAGTGATTTGAGAAGCTGATGCACTCCTACTACCAGGGATAACTCAAAACCAGTAGGACATTTGTAATGAACATATATTGCAAAGCTGCTTGTTTTTTTTAAAAAGATCTTTTAATTAAAACCCAATCATTGTAGCAAGATAACTCCTTTAAGCTACAGTGTAGCGATTTTAGAATACACATTAATGCACTTTTGATAACACCGTAGGAATTGTCAACTAAGTCAAAGTATGTTTTTTTTAAACTGTTTTATTTTAATATAGAGGTGTTTTATAAATATAATACAATAAGGGCATGTCCCCACTGCACGGGTTTTCGGACGGTTTTTCAGCCGGTTTGCGGTTTTTCAGACCACCTGAAAAACTGGCCGAAAATTAGCACAATTGTGCTCTATGGAAAACCCATGCAGCAGTGCCCACTGCACGGGTTTTCCGCCCGGCGTTTTGTCCGCCCGTGGGCCGCTCAAAAAACATTGAGCATGTTCATTCTTCCGTCCGGTTTCCGGACGGAATATGAACACCTCAATGGGAGCGGGGAGGGCTCTTCTCTGCTCATCGCGGAGAAAAGCCGTCCCCTCCCCCCCCCACAGCCGTGGGGACGGCCGCAAAACCGGACAAATACTGGCCGGGTAAACTGACCAGTATTTGTCCACTGCCGTGTGAACGCACCCTAAGGCTATGTCCGTTTTTTTCAGCGTTTTTCGTTTTCTAAAAATGCTGGAAAAACTACTGAAATCATCTCCCATAGACTTCTAATGTAAAAACGTCCTGCTGTCTACACTGAGCTTCTTTTTCTACTTGTTTTTTTTACTGGTCGTCTTTTGCAACATGTTCTAAAAAACGCCAGAGCAGGGCAGAAAATTTACTACAGGAGTCTATGGAAGGCACCGGACGTCTTTTGGCGCGTTTTTTGGCACGTTTTTTCAATGAAAACCCACCCAGGAGACCCAAGTCCCACTTATAGTGGGTGTTAATAAAGGTTATATCTTATCAAATCTGCATACATGTGTCTGATGTGTCCTTTTTTGTACATTTTGTAATAAAATGATCATGCTTTGGTTGCTAACGATTTTTGCGCAATTCATATTTTTTTCACTAAAAATATGTTTTTATGGATTTTGGCATCAGAATCCTTTTTTTACGGATTTTGGTGCTAAAATCCTTTTCTTAATATATTTTGGCGCAAATAAAGTTATCTCGCTTCTGACGCTAAAAATACGCTTTTACGGATTTTGGCGCCAGAATCCGTTTATTTACGGATTTTGGCGCTAAAATCTTTTTCTTACCTTAGCGCCAAAATATGTTAAGAAAAGCATTTTAGCGCCAAAATCTGTAAAAAAAAACAGATTCATGCGCCATAATCTGTAAAAAAAAAAAATGCATTTTTGGCGTCTGAAGCGAGATAACTTTATTAGCACCAAAATATGTTAAGAAAAGGATTTTAGTGCCAAAATCCTTTCAAAAACGGATTCTGGCGCTAAAATACGTAAAGAAACTTATTTTTAGCGTCAGAAGTGAAATAACTTTATTGGCGGCAAAATCCATAAAATTAGGGATTTTAGCACCAAAATCCGTAATATAATGGACCATAGGGCCAAAATTCGTTAAAAAAAAACTTTTTTTTGGTGACAAACACGAGATAACTTTGTTAGCGCCAAAATTCGTAAAGATGCAGATCCTCGCACCAAAATCCGTTAAATTGTCTTTAGGGTCAAAATCCGTAAAAAAATTATTTTTGCCGACAAACGCGAAATAACTTTATTAACGCCAAAATCCGTAAAACGACTACAAGATCACATATAATGCAATAATGTGCTTTACATCCCCTTTTGTAGGGTGGAGTTACATCCAATGGCTTAATTTATGCATACATTAAAAAACAGGCTTGAAGACAAGCAAAAATACGCTTGTAAAAAAAAAGTGCCAAAAAAACGCAAATCGCGGCAAAAAATGGCCGTTTTTTCAGCTGCTTTTGACAGGCAGTGGACAGAAAACTCAGTTTCATGAACGTTTTTAGTAATTCGTTTTCAGGTCGTTTTTTGTCCACTGCAGTGTAGACATAGCCTTAAAGTGAAGTTTCATATAAATTGTTCGGCCATGTCTACACAGCACTGGTTTCTGGATGGATTTTAAATGGATTCAGTATTAAGAATGCACCGAAAATCCGACTGTACCCAGTGCCCATGAACCAAAATAGAAGATCCGAGCTGTTGTCTACACAGCACGGATTTTCCATTATCAGATTTGTAAACCAACGACCTCTGCCAGAATATAGAACATGTTCTATGTACTGGGCCGGCCGAAATCCGAAAACCGATTAGGTCTTTTGCACAAACTTACGTCAAAAACCACGGTAGGGTGAAGTTAAAATACTGTTGCATTTTATCCTATGTCATGTAGACATAGCCTTAGCTCGTGGAAAATGGATAAAGTTGTTTGTCTTTGGGCAGTAGGAAAATAATTATTCTCTCCACCTCACTACTTGCAGGTTCTCAATGAAAACAATGTGATGTGGATTCCATATGGTTTTCACTCAGATACTGTGTCAGAATCAGACTAAAACTAACTCTTCATTAACATACACAGACCAGTGGTGTAAATTGAGCATGAATCCACAGAGAAAGATTTCTCCACCTTTAAACAGCTGGTCTCCCTCTTCCCAGGATCATGAAGAGTGAGGCAAAGTAATTAAAGTGCCACCTCTAAAATCTGACTCCCTTGTCAAAATTCATCCACAGGTGTCTCATACTTAGCACAATCTAAGCCATAATCTCATGTAAACCCCACATGTAAACCTAGCTTTCCTATTAAGACAAAGTGCACCTGTGCCATCCTGTAATCCGTTGTGGACCAAGCAGCCACTGTCAATACTGCTCACAAGTCTTCTACAAGTCTAATATAGAGAAAATTGTGTAAACAAGCAGGAAATAAAAACTACTCTAACTGAACAGAAGTAAAATCAGCACAGGAATGTATTTGGCAATAGTCTTTAATTACCTTTGCTTTCATGTTTTTAGCTAATCAATGTGATTGGAATAGCCTTTTACTGCTTGATAGCCACTGGGAGATGATAAAAAAAAAAATGAAAATGTACTTTTAACTCCTTAACGACCTCCCACCATCTTTTGACGTCAGCTGGTGCAGGTTGTTCGTCTGCAGCGACGTCTTTTGGCGTCGCTGTATACATCGGAGTTTACGGCTCTTGGCGCAGCAGCGAAGGGAACGGGGCTGTATTACACAGCCCTGATCCCAGCGCAACTCCTTCAAGTACCGGGGAGTGGAGGAAACCTTCGCTCCCCGGTGCTTTAACCCTTTGATTGCCGCAACTCATCACCGCTGCACAATCGAAGGGTTTCCCTGCTCTGTCGGGTGATCAGGAAACCCAATGACCCGACAGAGCCCGGGGAATGGCTGTACAGTCAGCCCTGGGGACCTAGAGTAGCCCCAGGGCTGTCTATGTAACAAGCCAGTGATCATGGCACACTGTGTGCTGTCCTGATCACTGCCTGTGACAGACTGACACAGATTATAATGTATTAGCATATATGAATATGCTAATACATTACTAAGTGTAAAAAAAAAAGTAAAACAGTTCTCCCTTCATGGGATTTTAAAAAAAAGTTTAAAAAAAACATACCGTATATACTCGAGTATAAGCCGACCCGAGTATAAGCCGAGGCACCTACTTTTGCCACAAAAACCGGGAAAGCTTATTGACTCGAGTATAAGCCTAAGGTGGAAAACGCAGCGGCTACTGGTAAATTTTAAAAAATAAAAATTGATACCAATAAATTACATAGCAGTTTAATGTCCCCCATGGGCAAGGGTATAGGCGCTGGTAGGCAGTTTAATGCCCTCCATAGGCAGGTTATAGGCAGGTATAGGAAGCTATATTCCCCATAGGAGGCTATAGGCAGGAAATTGCCCCCATAGGCAAGTTATAGGCAGGTATAGTCCCCCTAGGTAGGTTATAGGCAGGTACAGTCCCCCTAGGTAGATTATAGCCAGGTACAGTCCCCCTAGGTAGGTTATAGGCAGGTACAGTCCCCCTAGGCAGGCTTCTTAAATTTAAAAAAAAACACTTACCTGACTGCCCGCTGCTCCGTCTCCCGGGCGCGCTCCTCGGTCTTCTTGGTACAGGCGGGTGACGTCATCAGGCCGCGCACGCAATGTGATGACACACGCTGCCTGTGCTGGGAGCTCCGGACGGCCGTCATTCTGCGGCCGCCCGGAGACCACTGCGGAGCACGGAGCGCTCGCTCTGTCCCACGCAGTGGTATCTCTTCACCTATATGCGACTCCTCCGGAGCGCATATAGGTAAAGGGGAAATCGCGGACAGTGCCCGGCCAGCGCAGCGCCCGGAAACACTGTGCGCTCACTCGGGATTCATTATATGCATTATAATAAAGCGTCCCTGTTGGGCGCACGGGCCACGCAGCGCCCGAGTGCCGACAGTGACTCGGGTATAAGCCGAGGGGGGATTTTTCAGCCCATTTTTTGGGCTCAAAAACTCGGCTTATACTCGAGTATATACGGTAAGTGTAAAAAATAAATAAATAATAAAATGAAATAAATATTTAATAAAAAATAATTGTGCATACATTACACACACGAAAAAAAACCTACAAATATTAAGTATCCACATGACCATAATAACCTGTACAATTAATCTAACAAGTTGTTAAGTGTGAGATGTGAATGGGGTAAAAAAGTTAAAAAAAACTGAAAAAAATGTACAAAAAATTCTGCAATTATTTATAATTGAATTTAAACTATTCCCTCATAAAGTACAACTTGTCTTGAATAAAACGAGGCCTCATAAAACTGCGTCATTGAAAAAATAAAAAAGTTACAACTGTTTAAACGCAAGGAGGCAAAAACTAAAAAAATGTTCTGGTCATTAACTACTTTTCAGGCATTCGGCTTAAGGGGTTAAACTCGCTCGTTCCAGTGTTGTGGCCGGCCCTGGTAACCTTGGCTGTTGACCTTACTATTCACTCTTCACGTGACCCTGCAGCCAATTACAGACTGCGCAGCATATCCAGCAAGAGACTGCTGTGGCCTGTGAATAGCTGCAGAATCATGTGAAGAATCAACAGTGATATCATTGGCCGAGATCTACTGGACTGGCTGCAGTGCTGGAATGAGCAGGCTTCAAAAGGTAATTTTTGTTGTTTTTTTATTTATTTTTTTATCATCCCCTAACAACCAACAGGCAGTTAAAACTTTTGGATCACTTGTTTAAAGATTATTGAAGAGCTTTATGTAATTATTGTTGGTAAGTTAGAAGAGCACACTTAGATTTGCGCTGATAGAAAAAATTCATCTACTACAACAGTCGGAGTCCAGCTAAAGATACATCCAAAGTGAATGTTTCTACAATAATCAAAAAAATAAATTCAGGATAAAGGTCAATAGCATAGCTCCCAGCGCCACAACTGCGCCAAGAATGGAGCTGTAGTTAGTAGCTCCGTTCCTAAAGCAGACTCTGTGACTGGCAGGGACCGGAGTCAGTCTCCGATCCCTAATGTTTAACCCTTTGATTGTCACGGTCCGTGATCATGACATAATCAAAGAGGATTCCCCTGCTCCAACAGTTCATCAGGATTCCCAGAGCCTAGTGGAGCCAGGGGAATATCTGTGTCTAAGGCCCTGTTCACACGACAGATTTGGCCGCGGTTACGACCGCGGGTTCCGATGCCGTTTCTGCGGCCAAAACCGCGGCCAAATCGCGCCTAGTTTATTAACATGGTTTTCTGTTGGAAACCGCATTAATATTCACAGGCTGCGGGTCTGGCAGCGGCTTTGGGGCCGCGGCCTTGCTGCGCGTGTGTAAAGACTCTCCTGTTAATTCTTGACAGGGAGTTCTCAGCGCGGCGGCCGTGCAGTGTTACCCCGGGCGTCGACGCGGGTGGTGCGTGGCTGGCCCGTGGCTCGCGGCGCGGTTTGCCCCTTACCTATTAATTTGCATGGGGGCAAACCCTCTCTGCAAGCCGTACCCCAAGCCACGCCCCACCCACGTTGAGACCACGCCCAGTGCCCGCGTCGCAAACCCAAGTCGGGAGACGCGAGTTTGCGGTGAGGTTAGGATGAGGTTTGAACCCGCAGCCAAATCCGTCGTGTGAACAGGGCCTTACTGACACAGAGTGTAATGTATTAGCATACAGGTGCTAATATATTACTAAATGTAATAAAAAAAAGTGTACAAATAGTTATCCCTTAATGGGATTAAAAAAAGGAAAAAGTATGGAAAAAATAAAATAAATAAAATAAAAATTTAAAAAAACCTACACATATTAGGTATCCACACGACTATAATAACTTGTAGAATTAATGCAAAATGCTATTTAGGGTGAAATGTAAACGGCGTACAAAAAAAACAAATGCAGAAAAGAGCTTTTTTTCTGTTCATGCTGCAAAAAAATTTGTTTAAAAAATTATGCAGCAGTTTATTTGTAGGCTTAAACTAAGCCCCCCAAAAATACAACTTCTTCTGCATAAAATAAGTCTTCAGACAACTGCATCATAGAAAAAAGAAAAAGTTGACTGTTGAAACGCAGGGAGGAAAAAACTCAAAAAAATAAGCTGGTCATTAAGGTCTTTTCAGGCCTGGTGCTTAAGGAGTTAACAGCTTCCATTGATGGTGATGGTTCTTACTAGTGTTCAAGCACCACTATAGGTATAAGGGTATGTTCACATGGTGTGTTGAGTCCGTGTAAATATACACTTTTAGTGATTTTTGTGATTTACATTGCTTTTAATACGAGACACGCATCAGTGTTCACATGAGTGATCCCCGATGCGTGTCTCACTGATCCAAAATCAGATCCAAACACGCCATGTAAACGGCCCATAACTCATTAACCGGGTGGGGTACATACTTGTTATGGCTCTACAATAGCATATAACCAAATAGTTATATGCCCACTGATAAGACATTACATTAAAACCACCTAATTGTCTGCAGGTCTACCTTTTGCTTCAAAAACAATTGTGCCCCACTAAGATATGGATTCCACAGGATCTCTGAAGGTGTCCTGAGATATCTGGCACCTGGAGGTTAGCGGTAGGACTATAGAACTCCTTGAATTATATCCATACATGCCAACTCTCCCGTTTTGCCGGGGGGGGTCCCGCTATTTGGGGTCTTCCCCCGCCCTCCCGGGGGAGTTGGCATTCCTCCCACCGCCAGCAGGCGGCGGGGGTCCTTTAAAGACCGGGCCGGCGCCGGGTAGGCACCAGCGCAAACCCCGGGGCGCCCCCGGGGCCCGTTCCCACAGGGGGGTGAAGGGGGCCGCTGCGCTCGCTTCACCCCCCCGACCCTCGCTGACAAGGGGGAGCGGGAGGGAGCGCTCCTCCTGCCCCTCCCCCTGTATTACGGCCCCGGGCTGTGCGCCGACACACATGTCAGCGTCCAGAGGAATTTACGGCGGCTGCACCCACTTCCCCTGTGAACGTGGGGAATGTCCAGGAGCGGGCCGCTCTCAGGACCTGGGCAGGTAAGGGGTTTTTTTATTTTATTTTTATTAGTTTTAAAGGGGGGACTGTCTGGCTAAATGGGGGGGTCTACCTGGCACAATGGGGGTCTCTGACTACAATGGGGGGCATCTACCTGGCTACAATGGGGTCACTACCTGGCTAAAATTGGGGCACTACCTTGCTACAATGGGGGCAATACCTGGCTACAGTGGGGGGCACTACCTGGCTACAATGGGGGGAAAACCCTGGATACAATGGGGGCTACCTGGCTAAAATGGAGGCATACCGGGTACAAAAGGGGGGATACCCGGCTACAATGGGGGCATACCTGGCAACAATGGAGGCACTACCCGGCACAATGGGGGTCTACCTGGCAACAGAGGGGGACAATACCTGGCTAACAATGGGGCAACTACCTGCCAACAAGGGGGGCACTTCCTGGCAACAGAGGGGATACCGGCTTCAATGGGGGGCACTATGGCAAATGGGGGGGACTACCTGGCTACAAGGGGGGGAACCTGGTACTAAAGGGGGTACTACCTGGCTAAAGGGGGCACTACCTGGGTACAAGGGGGGCTACCGGGCTACAATGGAGGCACTACCTGGCTAAAAATGGGGGGACTACCTGGTAAAGATGGGGGGACTACCTTCTAACGATGGGGGGACACCTTGTACAGAGGGGCACTACCTGGCAAACAATGGGGCAACTACCTGGCAACAGAGGGGGCACTACCTGGAAACAATGGGGGCATCTACCTGGCCAACAGAGGGGGGACTAAACCAGCAAACAATGGGGAAACCCGGGAAACAAGGGGGCCTACCTGGGAAACAATGGGGGGTCTACCTGGGAAACAATGGGGGGGGACACCTGGCAAAAAAATGGGGGGCATTACCTGGCTAACAAAGGGGGGATCTACCCCGGGTACACATTTGGCTTACCTGGGACAGAGAAGGGCATTATTTTTCAAAGGAGGCATCTACCTGCCTTAAGGGCACTACCCGGTTATGGGGGGCTACTACCTGGTAAAGGGACCACCTGGCTTTCTTTCCAAAACCCTTTTGGATAGGTGTGGCTTTTGAAGGGGCGGGCTACCGGCAAATGGCGTGTCCATGCAAAAAATTTGCCGCGGGGCCTAAGGGGCCGCCCCCTTTTTCTCCTGTTTTTCATTTTCAAAAATTGGGAAAATGATTAATCCATGTTCCTTAAACCATTTCTGAACAATTTTTGTATTGTATCACTGCCGTTAGGAAATACCATTGCAACAAAACAGTGAGTTAGGCCTGCAACAATGTTAAGTTAGGTGGTAAATTTCAAAATAATTTGCAGGTAAATACCAGGACCCAAGGTTTTCCAGCAAAACACCAGCCTACCTTTTTACCATAGTGCTCATTGGGGCTATCTATTCCCAATGTAAGAAATGTACACCCAGCTGTCTGCATGATGAAAAAGAAAATGTTTTTTATCAGACCAAACCACCTTCTTCATTGTTCCATTGACCAGTTTGGATGTTCATTTTCCCTTTGTAGATACTTTCAGCAGTAGACAGGGATCAGTATTAACACTAACAAATGGGTGGCTATGCAGTTCCATACACAGAAAGGTTATGATGCAACCCCCTTAAAGGGGGGTGTACGTTTCATCATTCCTGTTTTCTTGGAGTTTATTCCTCATTTTCCCGAAATCCAGGGGCGTTTCTTCCCCTCCCAGATGGGTGTTTCTTATGACATCATCCTCCCCCTTTTCTGGGGCTCCCTCCCGGTTTCTCCCCCCCCTCTCGAGTCCCCCAAATTCACTGTCCCCTCCCTATGAAAAATCTTATTTTGTAAGAGCTGTTTACATACACAGGCCTGCAAACATCTAGACACCTCTATAATAGGCACGATCTCTTCCCTCTCACAGCGGAGGTTTTGTTTACAGTTGAATCCAGTCTTCTATGAACTCCTCCAGAGCACAGCTCCGTCTCCCTTCTATGTTTACACAAGGCACCAAGGCACAATTCTGCTGTTTTCTGATTGTAGAAGCAGCTTCAGTATCACTGAGGAGCTGCTAGCTGTATAGAAATTGTTGCCGGGCCCTTAGATGCAGGAGCATTAGGCACCGAGGCACAATTCTGTTGCTTTCTGATTGTAGAAGCAGGTGCAGTGTCACTGAGGAGATGGTGACTGTATAGAGTGAAATTGTTGCCGGCCCCTTATTCTGAGTGAGAGAGGCAGGAATGCATGCTCCCGTGAATACGACCGGGGACCGAACAGAATGTAAATTAGTAAAGCCTGCAGCCAATGAAATGAAAGGAGGTGGGATCCGACCGGCACTGGGGAACAGTGTTTACACAAAACGAAGATAAGGGATCCTGTGAAAACAAGACAGCTTTGCTAATGACATCCAATTGCAAAGTTGCTTGTTTTCACTGTCCCCTTATTCTGAAGACCATTTAATGAATTGATTCAACTCCTTTAAGGAAAGAGAGAAAGTTTAAGGAAAGAACCTCCAGGTCAACCAGTGGGAACTTTGGCTAATTAGAGATGCTGAAATAGATTGGTATCAACTCTGGACTAAGAAGGTAAAAAACTAAAAAGCAACTAACTAAGTTGATCCAGCTCAACCTAAACATAACATAATAATGTATACTTGGCTTGACATCCCATGCAGTGCTGGCCTCTGGTAAGATGGTGCCCTGTGCGGGATTATTTAAATCCCACCTATCAGTTTCACAACCACCATAAAGGACAAAAACATAAGGCTATATCTACCCCAAAAAACTATTTTTTTTTAATCATCCTTCTCTGTTGCAAAATATCATCTCACTCTGCTCTTTCCTAGGTATGCAAGTATCATTTCCTTCCTTACCTCAAGTATTATCTTCCTTCCTTCCCCAGGTCTAATGCCTACTTAAGTATCATCACCTAAGTTTCACCCCAAGGTATCACCTCCTGACTAGATATAATATTCCTGCAGGTGTAATCTCTCTGGCTTACCTCAGGTATTATCTTTCATTCTTCCACAGGTATCATCTTGCTATCATCTAGCTCTCCCTCCAAAATTCCCATTCCTCCCTCAGTATAATTTTTACCCCATCTATTCCCTCCATTTGGGTATCATAATTTTCTTTCCCCCAGGTATCTTCCTCTTCCCTCCAGTATTATATTACCTTCCCCCAGTGCCATCAATCTTGCAGTAACATTTGTCCCCTGGAATTATCTCAAGTATAATTTCTCCCCCACAGGGATATAACTAGAAAAGGCTGATCCCCACATCTCCAAACCCCAAGCAGGAAGATTTTGCAGTTCTGTAATAATTAAGACAAGAACAAATTTTCCTGTGTTAAAAATACAACAAGGCTAATAAGTGTATACTTAAACCTTACAGGTTTAGGACTAGTGTAATAGCTAAAAGAGCTATCAAACGACATGGAAACTTGCAAAAAAGCATTTATGCTATCTACAATACATGAAAAAAAACTTTGAGGTTCTTAGTTCACATGTTTTGATCAAAAATGTTTAAACCATCCCCGACTTTCAACAGGACCCCAAATGTGGATGGTCCTACACTATTCCTACCTCTCTTTTGAGTCCAGTTCAGACTTCTCAATTGGGTCATCCGACCTCCATAATCCAGAGAGAAAAAAGCACCAGCTTTATAAGTACACCGCACTGGTCTAGTAACCTGTGGAGATGGGCGGGGTGCAGGAAACCAAAATGGAGGCATCCACTCCTCCCTGTATAAGTTAAAAGCAATATATGCCAAATGCAACGTATAGTTCTGCACAAAAAAACTGAATTGGACTCAAAAGAGAGGTAGGAATAGTGTAATAGTGTAAGACCATCCGCATTTGGGGTCCCGTTGAAAGTCGGGGATGGCTTAAAATTTTTTGATCAAAACATGTGAACTAAGAACCTCAAAGTTTTTTTTCATGTATTGTAGATAGCATTAATGCTTTTTTGCAGGTTTCCATGTCGTTTGATAGCTCTTTTTGCTGATGGTGTACTACTGATATTGGAGTGTGTGTATATGTACCACAGGCATGCCAGTGTACACTGGTGTTCACATTGTGTGTTTTTCAGAAATTTCTTTTGTGCAGAACTATATGTTGCATTTGGCATATATTGCTTTTAACTTATACAGGGAGGAGTGGATGCCTCAATTTTGGTTTCCAGTATAGAGGTCGGATGACCCAATTGAGAAGTCTGAATTGGACTCAAAAGAGAGGTAGGAATAGTGTAGGACCATCTGCATTTGGGGTCCCGTTGAAAGTCTGGGATGGCTTAAACATTTTTGATCAAAACATGTGAACTAAGAACCTCATAGTGTAACAGCTAAGCACTGTTATGTTAACCCAGACTCCTAAAGGTATTCAGACTCCAAAATTATCAGACTACAGACCCCTAAATAATCACACTAGCATCATTGTGTGCCAAAGCAGCAGCGACATTGTTACGATTTTTAAAGATCAGTCACACAAGGCATATGTTTTGCCCTCCACCCTTTCCCCTACAAAAAAAAAATTCATAACATATGACAACCCCTAGATATAGCGCCTTAGAAGTGCCCTGCACTTAAACATATTACATAATGGAAATCGGCACTAATAACTTGCTGCTTTAACAGCACTGAAGATATGACACTTTGATACAGAGTAAAGTAGTCAGTGTGCATCTTGTATAACAGTGTATATTTTGTGTGCCCTTAAAATAACTCAACACACAGTCATCAGTGTCTAAAGCTCTGTCAACAAAAGTGAGTAGACCCCTAAGTGAAAATGGACAAATTGTGGCCAATTTATCATTTTCTCTCTACGGTTTCATGTGACTTGTTAGTATTACAAAGTCTCAGATGTGAATGGGGAGCAGCTGTGTTAAATTTGGTGTTACTGATCTCACATTCTCTAAGGGTATGTTCACACGATGTACTGCGGCAACTGTACGCGCCGCAGTACATTGTGTGTTTCGGGAGCTCGCACTAACACTCGCGCACTTCCGTATTGTACGAGCGGGGAGAGGAGGCATAATCCACAGTTCTCTAGGAAAGCTATGGATTTCCGTAATTATGGGGTGCATTTCCCCGCGTATTAAGAGCAGTATGCCGCAAAATACGCGCCGAAATGCGCCCCAAAATAAGCCGTGTGAACATACCCTAATACTGCTCACTGGAAGTTCAACATGGCACCTCATGGCAAAGAGGAGGATCTTAAAAAAATTGTTGCTGTACATTAAGATGGCCTAGGCTATAAGAAGATTGCCCACAACCTGAAACTGAGCTGCAGCATGGTGGCCAAGACAATACAGCGATGAGACACTATATATAGCATTTTAGTGAACCAGGAGCAATATAGGGTTAATTGCTCTTCAGAGAGATAGTGGTGGTGTTAAAGGGCATTAGGCACAGAGTCAACTTATGCACATAGCAATATAGTAGCCATATCATTCAGACAAGTAACTTATTAGTTAATGAGGTGGACAGCTTTATTGCCATGGTATATTGAGCACTCTATAACTTATTTAGTAAGATGTTGTGGTTGTGTTTTTAATAGGCTGTATTTTTTGTTTTAAAGGGGTTTTGCCACAATCTAATGTCAACGTGGGATCCTCCAAAATATATGTGATTAAAAAAGAGTAGCCTGTGAGAACTGCAGCCTGGCTTAGTCAAGCTTAGTTTCCTGACTGTTTACATTAACTATGACCAGGAGCTGATCTGGCTGAGCTTATGTTGTTTGCACTTCTTATCTGATGGCCGGGCACATGAAAGAGCTTTGAAGGGAGGGGAAGAACAAAGCTTGTGTCTGCTAGATAGAGAATCTGCTGGTTGTAATGTAATTATCTGTGTAAACAAGCAGACACTCCCTGCTCAGACCTCCTCCCTCTCCCCTGCAGCAGTTCCTGAACACTGCCTGCTTGGATCTTATCTTCTGAGCAGATAAGCAGGAGAACATAAAACCTGTTTTGCTGATTAGAGAAGCTATAAAACTAACCTTCCTTTGAGCTAGTTGAGAATCTGGAGCATTACATTTGTTGGTTCGATGAAACTCACAAAATGGCCAAAAAAAGAGAACTTTCATGTGAAACTAGACAGTCTATTCTTGTGCAGAGAGATGAAGGCTATTCCATGCGAGAAATTGCTAAGAAACTGAAGATTTCCTACAATGGTGTGTACTACTCCCTTCAGAGAAGAGCACAAACAGGCTCTAACCAGAGTAGAAAGAGAAGTGGGAGGCCCCGCTGCACAACTGAGCAACAAGACAAGTACATTAGAGTCTCTAGTTTGAGAAATCATCGCCTCACAGGTCCTCAACTGGCAGTTTCATTAAATAGTATCCGCAAAACGCCAGTGTCAACGTCTACAGTGAAGAGGCAACTCTGGGATGCTGGCCTTCAGGGCATATCTGAAATTGGCTAATAAAAGGAAAAGATTAAGATGGCCTAAAGAACACAGACATTGGACAGAGGAAGATTGGAAAAAAGTGTTATGGACAGACGAATCGAAGTTTGAGGTGTTTGGATCACACAGAAGAACATTTGTGAGATGCAGAACAACTGAAAAGATGCTGGAAGAATGCCGGACGCCATCTGTCAAGCATGGTGGAGGTCATGTGATGGTCTGGGGTTGCTTTGGTGCTGGGAAAGTGGGAGATTTGTACAAGGTAAAAGGGATTTTGAATAAGGAAGGCTATCACTCCATTTTGTAATGCCATACCCTGTGGACAGCGCTTGATTGGAGCCAATTTCATCCTGCAACAGGACAATAACCCAAAGCACACCTCCAAATTATGCAAGAACTATTTAGGGAAGAAGCAGGCAGCTGGTATTCTATCTGTAATGGAGTGGCCAGTGCAGTCACCAGATCTCAACCCCATTGAGCTGTTGTGGGAGCAGCTTGACCGTATGGTATGCAAAAAGTGCCCATCAAGCCAATCCAACGTGTGGGAGGGGCTTCTTGAAGCATGGGGTGAAATTTTTCCAGATTACCTCAGCAAATTAACAGCTAGAGTGCAAAAAGTCTGCAATGCTGGAATTGCTGCAAAGGGAGAGGACATGATGTCAGAGACAGCGGACAGACAGGTAGGATAAGAACCAAGTGAGAGCGGTGTCCTGGAGGCCAATGGTGCTGAGCATGCTGCGGAGAAGTTGGTGATCTACAGTGTCAAACGCTGCAGATAGATCCAGAAGAAGCAGCAATGAGTAGTTGCCCTGAGATTTAGCTGTGAAGAGGTCATTAGAGACTTTATCTAGAACCGTTTCTGTGGAGTGTAAAGTTAAAATTTTGATTGCAGAGGACGAAAAGAGTTAGGAGAGAGATAGCGAATTAGTCGAATATAGACCAAGGGCGACAGGTCCCAGTACAAATGCGCCATAATTGTGGTGTATTTTGTGGCAAAAAAAGTTTGACGCTGATGATATAAAAAAAGTTTAAAAAACGTAATTCCAAAAAACTAGGCGCTTTAGGGGGGACACAACAATTGTAATGTACCTAAAAAGGTGCTTTAAAATTATGCACGTTTATGCGGCGCCCCCCCCAAAACCAAATGTGCCTTTCAGACACAAAAAATACAATAGTAATGATACTTTGCACTCTTTTTGTGCAAGCACCTATTTAAATAACCCCCCAAAGAAAGGGAATTTTGCAAGAAAAACGAGGGGGTGCCAAATCCTATTTTTTTTAATTTTGCCTAGGAAAATCTCTATGTTTTTCTAAAAAATTTAAAATGTTTTTTTTGTATAACACTTAACCTCATACACACTATTTAAAAACCTGGATTTCTAACCTCTAAATTTTTTCCCTTCCTATTTTAAAAGGAAAAAAAAACTTCCTTTCCATTATCAAGTTGGTGGAACACCCCCTACAACGGGGAAAACCTTATATATACGTGTTTTAAAACTAACCCCAATAAGGGATCCCAAGCATCCACTTGGGCAGTTTATCCTTATCAAATGGACATAAAGCATATAAGGCTTCCGTGAAAAAACATCTGCAGTGGGGGGTTACTTTGTAGAAAAGGGGTGAGAAATCAAAATTTAAAAAATGCAGCCTGCCCTCCCCAACAGTTTCCCCCACTAAACGGTTATCAGGGGTAAGAGGCCCCGGTAATGTGGTCTGGGCCTTTTCCCTTTTATATTTTAGGTACACCCTTTTCAGGTGCTAAACCAAAATTACCACCAAGGAATCAAAAAAACCCTTTCCCCCCCTTTTTACTCCCCTCTGCATACTGAACCCATGTGCTGCCATGAACCATGCTCTCATAAACAACTTTCCTCAGACATGTTCACCATCTCCATAGGGGGGCTTACCCCTATTTACCATGCCGCCTGCGCCGGGTGCTGTATTAAGGGAATACTGCCCTGACTGTGATGGACTTCCGTCCAATTCCTTTTATATTATTGTGAGCCTGGTACTTTTTTTTTGTTGGACGGTGCAAGGGCAGACTAGGGAGGGGGGGAAGGTGGGGGGGGAGGGGGGGGGGGAATAAATATTATTTTGGGGACGAGAATGTCATCCCAGATACTGTCAGATTTATCTTTGAAATAAATGTCCAGGTCTTCATCACAGAGGTCAGTGACTGGGTGGAGTTTTGCAGGGCCCTTAGGAGGGAGTGGAAAGTATCAAACATGGTAACAGAGAATAAGAAGTATTAAATGGTACATAATTTGCCCTAAACGTTTATGCTGGGCTTTGTATTCAACAGAGGTTGTAGATACTGAAAGCACAATACAATAGATAAATATCAATTGTGCTGGGCTTTGTAGTTCAACAGAGGCTACATATACCTGTGAAAAGAGGGAAAGATGATCAAATGGCAGAAGAGGTTATAAAGTATGTTTCATCAAATGCTGGCTTAATTCTTATATGTGCCTAGAAAATGGCACTTTGAAGACGGCAGAAGGCAAAGGGCACACAGATAAAATGTATGATATACACTTCCACATATAGAAAAAAGGTGTCTGAGATATGGAACAGACTTTCGGTGTATCAGCTTCACGTATCTTAATTAGATTCAAGTTGTCAAGGTCCTATTATTTCTTACACACAAAACCCTGAATCACATTGTTTTGCTGTACTTTTCTTATTTATTTTGTAAAAACTCAATAAAAACATTTGTTTCCTGCAAATAACTGAGTAGGATAATTGCCCTATATTTAAGTGTAAGATGTCAGAAGAAAGGAAGAGGGGTAATTGAATAAAGCCAATTCTGTTCATGTGAATGTCTATTTTCATAGGGACACCTCTGACAGCAGTTCATTTCCCTTGGAACAAAGGATTGGTCAGGTTAAAACCTTGCAGCAGTGCAAGTACCTGGAAATAGGTTAACAAGCTGGGAATTGCACCAACTGGCTAATAGATTAAAGACTGATTCATGCTATTGCTAACTAATAGAAACTTGGTTGCAAAACTATAAGCCTCTGATATTATCATTGAAAGTAGCAAAAAGGAATACATTTGGCTGTTAAATGGGTTGTCTCACCATGCTGTTTCACAGAGCAACAGGCAGTTTCAGGCTCACACTTCCTGATCAGCCTGTGGGTAGTTCTACACTGGTGATTGTCATATCTGCTCTGCTGTTCCCAGCTATTTCTGTTAAACTGATATGACTGCAACAGATTTATATTATGTAGTGTACAGAGCGCTAAGGTTTGAAATTTGTAATTAACTTAGATAAACAAAGCTTCTGTGCTAAAGATAAGACTCAGCAGGGAGTGACTCACCATAGTCAGACTGAGTGACTATCAGCAACTTGGAATAATCCCATAAAAGAGAGCAGGAAGAGGTGGTCCGTAACCTAGAGAAACTTTTGTGCACAAGATAAAATCTTCATTATCTCTTGCACAAAGCAAAATCAAAACAGCAATGTTTTTGGTAATATTCTTGATTAAACATTCTCAAGCTAATTATTGTGGTGAGAAAACCCCTGTAAGAAATTTAGAACTTCACAGAAGAAAAGAGAGTGCTCTGCTGCCAAGAAGGTTATAGAAGAATGTGCATGCTCTGAATATATTGCCTGAAAGTCAATCAAGTTAGGTGTTTATTACTCACATATATTACTATTTTCTTAGACATCCAGCTATTTTATTACAATATTTAGCATAATACAACTGTCAGAGCTGCTAGGGGAATACTTATACAGTACTTGCAATGCATATTCACTGATATCCCAGAAATAGGATTGGACTCACATTATACAATTGTGCAATTTGTTTACATATTGTGTAAAAAAAGAAAGCCACATTCACACTGACCTGTAGAATAAAGGATAATAATGTTATTTTTACCACACTACAACGAGAAATATAAAAGACACAGAAAACAACAGAAGAATTACTGTTATGTTTTAAATGATGTTACTGTAAAATGGGACTTGTTCTGAGAAAAAAAAACTCATGCAGCTACATACATAAGAAAATAAAAAGGTTGAACCCTTTCTTTAGGCAGGAATTTTTCTTTACATCGCATTTGTTTTTTCCTCCTCACCTTCCAAAATCCATAACTTTTTTATTTGTTACCTACATAGCTGTGTAAGTCTTTTTTATTTGCAGTACAAGATGTACCTTTTTATGCTACCATTTACAGTATCATATGTACTGGGAAATCCACAAAAAATTCTTTGTAGGATGGAACATGAAAAAAAAAAAAACTTGATTATGCCATATGTGCAGTTTAAATGACACGTTATTTTTATTCAGGTTAATATGATTCTGGCAATACTACATTTTTAGAGTTGTCATTATATTTTACAAAGTAAATTACGTAAAACAGAGCAGTTTGGTCATAGTTGTCAAAATATTTGGATTTAGGGCATCTCAAACCAAAATCCCAGTAGAATCTATGGGGAAAAATTCTATATGTGTTTCCTGACCTCTAGAAAGCACCTTCAAACCCTAACCCCAACTTCTACTTTGAGTCCCCCTAGGGTACTTTGTTTTTTACTTTTAGAAACAAAAAACAAAAGGGTTTTTGGAAAAAGTTTTCCCGTTGGGGGTTGAAGGGGTTTTAAAAACGGGGAGCCTTTTGGCATTGATGGAAAGCCCTTTCCCACAATTTTTTTCCAGTTTTTTTGCCCAATTTTCACCCAACCGGCACTTTTGTGTTTCTTGTTTTTGCAGGTTTTTTAACAGTTTGGGAGAAAAGAAATTTTGGTTTGGGTTTTGGTTTGTAATGGGTTGGGAAAGGGTTTTAAGGTTTTTTTTGGGGGTCTTTTTTGGTTTTGGTGATTTTTAAAAATTTGTGTTTTTTTTCAGCAAAATAAGAAATTTTTTTTTTTTCCCTTTTATGTTTTTTTAAGTTTTATTTTTTCTTTTTATTTTAATATTTTTATTTTTCATTTGTGAGGGCGGGCTTTTCTTTTGTCATTAACATTTATTGGGTCAAATTTTTTTTAAAGGTTCTTGCCCTTTTTGGTGACCCCTTTTTTTTGCCCATTTTCAGAAGTTCAAAGTTTGTTATACTATTAGTTTTTTCTTCTCCCCCCCACTTTACTGACCCGAAGCGGGAAATCTTTACTTTTCCCCTTCTCAAAAACCCTTAAATACCCCCCCCCATGTGTGGGAGGTAAAGTTTAAATCTGAAGTCTTTTGTAATGCTGAAATAAACAACTTCAAAACCCTGTATGCCTAGAAAAAGGAGAAAATACTATGTTTTGGTAATTGGGGGGGTTGAACTGTCTAGCTTTTAAAAAAGGGGGGGTTTTGGGGCCAAAATTAAAGAGCTAGTTTACGGCGGGGGCAGATAGGCCCCCCCAGCCCCCCTTTCTGGGGGTTCACCGGACGATATCTTTGAAAATCCGAAATTGGGGGGCTCCCCATTTTTCACAGTGCAGGGGAATTTTTTCATCTATAACATCTGAAAATCCCACCCAAGAAATCAATCTATTTCCTTATTTTTTTTTTTAAAAACCTTTCATTTTTTTTATATTCTGCCTCATTGAAATTTATTTTTACCGCAACAATCACCCGCTTACAATGGTGTCAAAAGGGGGGGATTGGCGCTCCAAGGGAATTTTTACAATTGTTTTATTAAAAAATAGCAAGGATGGGTTAGCTGAGATGTTTTTTTTTGGGGGATAGATGAAAAAACGAGTCCATTTCCTTGGTGATGCATTAAGCGAAAACATAGTGCACTCAACACTCGATGGGTTGTGTCACCATTGCAACAGACTGACCCCAGTCGGTCGGTGGTGAACCTTGTAATGTATCTTTAACAGCTGAAGACCACAGCCGAGGTGGGATCGGATCTGCTTGATGGCGCTAGTTAGAGACACAGACAAGTGCTTAAGACAAGAGCAGGTAGTGTGTTATAAAGAGACAGGAGACAAAGCAGAAAGCCACATTGTAACACTGAACTAGCAGAGTGTCAGTGTAGATTAGTAAAAAAAATCTGAAATGTTAATTGTGGGGGATTGTAATGCAAGAGGAAACTATTCAGGGTTAAAAATTTGTCCCAAAAATTTTTACATGACATGTTTTGTGCTTTCTTAGTTATATTCCAATATGTCTGAACTTTAAAAGAGAAAAGATTTTTATAACATGGGGTTCATTAGTTAGAGGTCATTTAGTATGGTAATGGATATCCTTTTAAATTTGGTTACAGCAAAAAAAAAATTTTGAGCTCATTTTGACATCGTAGTGTATTTTTCACCTGTAATACTCGTTTGATCCTGCAGCTGTCTCATAGCGGAGATTGGTGGATGCTGTCACTAATGTTTCTTCTTCCCTAAGTGATTACCTGGGTGGGAATGTGACTAACCTTCTGTTTATTTTGTAGGAGCAAAAGAATTCTCTTGTGCAAAATGTTTTGTGATATAATTTGTTAGCGCTAAGATCTGGTGCAGGGAAATAATGCAGAAGTTATGTGGCAGGAATATATAATTTGTTTTAGTCAAATATAGTCACTGGTGGATATTGGTTGTGGTGCTTGCTGAAGGACTTGTATATTCAGGGAACCACTGGTATACAGGAACATGGTGCATTCTGTTCCTGGCCCTGTAATGTGGGTTCCCTGATGTGTGGTGAGGTCTTCATGCTTTTTGTAATGGCTAATGTTGTCTATCACCTAGGGGTGGCTCATGTTGGTTTGGGGCCCTGTGAAGTTTATTTACACCTCTGATTGTGGTTCCATCTTTCCCCAGACTGACTATTAAATGTTAGTGTTGAGCGATTATTATCGACAAAGTAGAAATCGGCACAGTTTTTATGGTGATCGGATTTTTTAGATCATGCGATAATTTAGGTTAAAATCTGTGCATTTAGGATTAAGATCGCGCCATTTTCGGCGCTTCCTGTAATTTTGGCGGCCAGCAAATCAGCTTACAGAATAGAGCAGGGTGAGATGTGTGTGCGACGTCATGACTGGGATGTGCATGGTTGCGATTGGCTGGAAAAATCACATGACCTCGTTTTACATAGAACAGCGTTTCCTGTTCAGCCTCAGTGTCTCTCAGCGTCTCAGAGCAGAAGGACGTGCGCTCTGCTTGTGTCCAAACAGCTCAGCGAAATTATTCTATTTCTTCACAGAGAAACCTCTACTATTAGCTGTGATCCTTACAATTTAGTTAGATTAGAGATTGGAAGATTTTATATAGTTAGGTAGAGAATTTTAAAAGAGCATCTACCGCTGTAAAGTCACGGGGGGGAGTGGAGAGGGGGCCCCCGCGGGCGAACACAGACAAGCTCTATAAAGAATACTGGATAAAGTTCGCCAAGACTTAGTGTAGACATTGCACTGCAATAGTTTTATTATTAACAGTTTTCTATTGAAATATTTCCTGGATATTGGGCAGCCTGAACTTATAGGATACACATCTTTTCTAGTTACTGCAGGTCTCTTTGTTAGGTGCAAAACTCCACTTTTATTATCAGTATACATTTCAGATAGGTGTTCATTTTCAATTTTGCCCATTCCACCTTTGTTGATATATCCACCTTGCACTTAAATTTGAATTCAGCAATTTTATAGTCACCACAGGTGAATTGAAAGGTGCCAAAAATATCTTGTATTATACGAATACATAACAGATACGTGTTTTTTTACTTTGGCGCACTACAGCTTTGTTCATTGAGGCAGCTTGCACTTAAATTTGAATACAGCAATTTTATAGTCACCACAGGTGAATTGATAGGTGCCAAAAATACCTTGTATTATCCGAATACATTTCAGATACGTGTTTTTTCACTTTGGCGCAGGCCAGCTTTGTTGATAGATCTACTTTGCAGTTATATTTGAATCCAGCAATTTTGTTTTGATTTGAGGGATTTGAGAATAGCTGTGATTTGCCGTCTTTTAATAAGAGACTTTCCAAAACTCTTCCATACCTTCTCAAATTTTTATATTTCTGAACATGGAGCAAAATTCAGGTGGTAAGCGAGCAAAGAGGGGGGTAGGACATGGAGGTAGAGGTACGAGAGAAGGTGCTCCTTCCAGTGCTGGCGACAACACGCATGCCAGCGGATCGTCAGTTGCAGGACCGTCAGGCCTGTCATCGCTGGGTCAGGGCCCTGTGAATCTCAGTAACGAACAGCGTCGCCAATCTGTCCTTCAGTGGTTAATGCAACCTGCATCCAGCAGTCTTACCTCCTCGTCCTCCCAGTCACGGCCACAAATGTCATCATCAGCATCACCAGCATCCATCCAACATGAAGCAGCCCAAATGTCAACTCGTGTACCCACCACTGTGGATAATCCATTTTCTGAAGACCTCTTTGATGACAAAATTCGGTTGGGGTCAGAAGGCATGTTAAAAGATCAAGAGGCCAAAGAGGATGATTTTCTCTGCTCTGACGCCCAGTTACTGATGCCATCAGAGGAGGAGAAGGAAGCCGGTCAATCGGCAAAAATCCCGGGTGGTCGGCAACGCCTTGCAGTCCCTCTTGCTTGTAGCCCGCAGCTCCTGGATGCAGAATGTCAGGACGACCAAGTCACCTGTGTTGATGATGATGATGACGACATTGCGGATCCAACGTTTTTTTTTAACAAAATTTGCTTGCGAGCGCTTCATCACTGGACGAGGAGGAAGACGATGGGGTATTGTCAGTGCGGGTTCCGCCTCAAAAAGGGAGAGGGCGGTCGCAGAAGTCTGCTGATATGATTCCGCCAGCCACGGTCAGCGCAAACTCCGCTCCTCACTTATCGCCGTCAAAAAGTCCAGGACCTCTCAAGCCTGGGCCTTCTTTGACCAAGCCTCTGATTCACCCAGCGATGTCATATGCCGCCTTTGCCGTAAACGCATAAGTAGAGGCAAGAACCTTAGGTGGTTAACCACCACCAACATGTCTAGTCACATGCAGCGAATGCATGAGTTGAAATGGAGGCAACACTTGGCCAAAAAAGGCCAGACCGACGCCGGGCCTCCAACCACTGTCACACCCTCTGTCTCCACCTCCTCCGCCACCACCAAGCGTTCCTCAGCTGCCCATGTCTCTCAGAGTCATGATCAGGGATCAGCCTCCGCTTCAGCCTCCACCGTCGCCCGAGTACCACCAGCACCACCAGAGACCCATCCTACCCTTCACCTTCCGCATTTGATGACCTAGCACGCCGTACAGTGGCCAGTCTAGCAGCCAGCCTTCTGTCTTTCCTGTTTGGGAGCAGAAGAAACATTTTACCCAAACCAACCCCAACGCCAAAAGCCTGAATGTCGCATGCCATGCTTTATGGCCTTGAAAATGTTGCCTTTCCTCTGGTGGAGCACAGATGGTGTATTCCGCCACGTCATGGCCCTTGCCCATGCCCCAATACCCAGATGCCGAGCATCGCATTTCTTTGGCAGAAAAGTCGTCCCTTCGCCTGGCCAGCCACCTGTCATCTAAAATTTCAGAGCGCGTGGTCTGCATCTGTGGCCGGAAAAGTCCATCTGACCACCAGACACAGGACTAGTAAGCACGGCCAAGGACGCTATATCTCTGTGACAGCTCCTGGGTGAGCTGGGTTGATGTCTCAGGGGGGTGAAGGTGGCTCTCAGCTCGGCGCAAAACACGCACTCAAAAAACCCCAGGAGGTGCAAGTTCTCTTTTCCCCCAAGTCCACCGGTGCAAAATCACGTGCCCAGAGAACCATGCCGGTTGAAATTATCTGTCCTTGAGACCATACACAAACAGGTCATGAGCTGAGGACAGCTCTCCGCAATGAGACCGAGCGCTTGCTGGGTGACAAGAACCTTGTGCCAGGCCAGGTGGATAGCAATAACGGGCGAAATCTGCTGGCCGCCCTTAAGATCGTAGGCCTGGAGCAACATCCCTTGCCTGGCACATGTCATGAACCTTGTCGATCCCAAGAAACTTCAAAAGAGCACCGCGGGTCTGGACAGCCTGCTGAGGAAGGCTCGAAGTCTAAGTTCGCACTTCCGCCGTTTCGCACCCTGCTTCGTCCCGCCTGGCTGCGTTCCAGCAGTCAGCTCGGCCCTCCCCGACAACCGTCTCATTGTTTGACAGTGGCAACACACGCTGAAAATTCCACTCTCCACTGCTCCAGCGATTTGTGGCAGCAGCGCAAATGCAATTACGCAGTAACGAAGTGACACATGGGCCTGACAAAGACAGCGGTGCGGGACCACGGGTGTTGAGCCCACCGAAGAGTGGAGGCAGATGAAAGTAGCTCTGCACCATCTTGCCATTTTGATGAAGCCACCAAACAGGTCAGTGCGGACAATGCCCCTTGTCAGCATGAGCATTGTGTGGATCTTAGTTCTGGAACGATCGTTGACCTCTGAAACAACAAGGTCCCGCCAGCACGAGAGGAGACGGACACAGATGCGACACGGAGCCTTTCTCACCGTCAAATCCAACAAGGCCCGACAGTTTTACAATTTCATCGTCTTCATTAGGCATGGTTCGGGGTCCGAGCTAGGCAAGGTGGCGCATCAGTCAGCTCTCAGGGTGCATCAACTCAGGCAAGTCATTGCTGTGTTGAAGCTAGTGTCCGGAGGCAGCGGAGGAGAGGAGAGGTATTCCAAGATCACCGCGTACTGACGTCCCTGCCTTAGATAGATAAAAGGTTGGGGCGCAAATTTGAGCGGAGGAGGAAGATGGAGGAAGATCAGTTTGCTATAGCCCTCAACCCAGAGGCTTGGGAATCAAGGCTCCATCACTCAAATGAGTCTTGGAAGCTCCATTTCCTCCACATGATACTCGCATTAAAGGCCATCAAAATAACAACAGTTTACTTGGGGTGGCACCCTCCTGGATCCCGGTAAAAAACAAAACTCAGCACTTTCCTTCCACCCCCCAAATAGAGATAAAATCAGGAAAGGGAAACCCTTGTTTATTGATCAACTGAGACATCTGTTGCGCCTCTTTCACTTTCCCTAAATGTCACGGTGGAACAACACAGCGACGGACAGCATTGAGTGCCAAGTACCAAGCGCACGCAGCCGGCAAGGTGGCAGAAGCCTAATGGGTGACCTTGGCAATCTTTTTTTCCACCTCCCAACGCATGAAATGCAGGGCACACATCCAACACACAAACCAGCTTAAGATCATGGTGCACGACATTGCTCTAACCCCGATGTTTTTGGATGTGTTCCAGCCCCTAACTTTGGGGTACCAAAAATGGACGAATGGCCCGACGGGCCCCCAAACGCCATAGAGGTGTTTCCGGCCACACCCACGTCTTCAAAGCGGACATTCGCACAGCTGGTGGAGCATTACGACAAACGCACCCGGGTTTTTCCCACAGAAAAGTGGATCGTTTGACTTTTTCAAGAGAATCAGCATGGTCCTATGATGTTTGGCCCCAATTGCCGAGGTCCCCGTTTTAGTTGCCGGTCTACTTCACATTCCCTTCAAAAAAATGGTCCCTGAAAAATTTTTTAAAAATGATCATTTCTTTTCTGCAATTTTTTTCTCTTTTCCCCAAAAAATTCAATTTTTTGGTTTTGCTGTGGGACTGTAAAAAAACAGCAAGTTTCATGACAAACGTATTCCCTTTATACTTTATCTTTAGAAGTTTTCGCATTGCAAAAGGTTTTTTGGGTGTGTTCTTGGGGGATACGCTAATTATGGTCCTTTGGAACAGAAATGTGGTTTTTAAATGGCATTTCTCCCTCACAATTTTTAAAAGTGGTGAGAATCTATTTATAAATTTTTTGGGGGCATGTAGTGTGAAACAGCAATAATCATGGCCTTTGGAACAGAAAAGTGGCTTTTAAAAGGGGATTTCTCCCTCACAATTTTTAATAGTGGCTGAAATCCTATTTATAATTTTTTGGGGTCATTATGTGAGATACAGCAAAAAATCTGGCTTTGGAACAGAAATGTGGCTTTTTAAATGGCCTTTCTCCCCCCCAATTTTTTTTAAAAGTGGGCTGAGAATATATTTATAATTTTTTTGGGGGGCATTACGTGAATACAGCAATAACATGGGGCCTTTTGGGAAAAGAAAAGGGGTTCTAGTGGCATTTTTTCCCTCACAATTTTTAAAAAGTGCTTGAAGTCATTTTTTATAATTTTTTGGGGCATGGGCTTTGAAAAAGCAGCAAAACAAGTCCTATTTTAAAAAAAAAAGTTTTTTCTAACAGACTTTTTTTCTTACAATTGTCCAAAGTGGCTCAAGGGGCATGCTTTTAATTTTTTGGGGGGATTTTGCTTTGAAATGGAGTATAAACAGTCCTATATAAAAAATGTTTTTTTTCAACAGACTTTGTTCCCTTTCCCAATTTTTCCAAATGGTCAAGGTCTGCTTTGAATTTTTGGGGGCATTTTGCTTTGAAATGCCAATACTACTGGTCCTATTATAAAAAAAAAATTGTTTCAACAGACATTTTTTTTCACAAATTTTCAAGATGGTCAAGGGGATGGTGCTGTCAGAAACAGAAAGGAGGGCACTGTTAAAGGGCACATTGCAAAATGATTTTTTTGCAAATCTTTAACATAGCTATCAATCCCCGTATTGAGACAACCCCTTTAATACAATTAAAAAAAAAAAAACAAAGACATGGGGGATTCCATCCTATTTTAAAAAAAGTGTTTTCAGAAATTTAAAAAACTAAAAAACTTGCATGTACAAAATAGTGGTTTAAAAAAATTTCCCCTGAATTGTACAAGGGGTACAGGAAAACTTGGGCCCTGAGGTTATTCAAAACATGGATAGGAGACGGAAAAGAGAACAAAAATACAGAGAAATTTCCTCCCGAGTTGAGTAAAAAAGAAAAAGAAAACCAAGAAGAAGGGCGCCCGGGGGGAAAAGGACGAAACCCCAGTATTTTTTCCCAAATGAAGCTCAATTGTCCGCATCATACGGAGGGGCAAGCGCTACCAGGACAGGACAGATATGTCCTTGAAACAAAATGGGGTTTAAAAACCTTTCCCCTTTTTTTTTTTTTTTTTTTTTTTTTTTTTTTTTTTTTTCCTTTTTTTTTTTTAAAAAATTTTTTAAACCTTTTAAATTTTTTTTTTTTTTTTTAAATTTTCTGTTTTTTTTTTTTTTTTTTTTCAATTAAAAAAAAAAAATGGGGTTTTTTTTTTTTTTTTTTTTTTTTTTAAAATTTTTTTTGGGGTTTTTTTCCTTTTTTTTTTTTTTTTTTTTTTTTTTTTTTTTTTTTTTGGGGGGGAAAAAAAAATTTTTTTTAAAAAAAAAAAAATTTTTTTTTTTTTTTTGGGGGGGGGTTTTTTTTTTTTTTTTTTTTTTTTTTTTTTTTTTTTTTTTTTTTTTTTTTTTTTTTTTTTTTTTTTTTTTTTTTTTTTTTTTTGGGGGGGTTTTAATTAATTCGGGGGTGCATAATTTTAATTTTCCGTTCAAAAAATTTGGGGTTAAAAATTTTTTTCCCCAATTTTTTAATTTTGGGGGGTCAACTTTAATTTTAAGGGGGTCGGGCATTTTTAATCTGGGGTCCATTTTTGGGATGCGGGGGACGGGCATTCATAAAAAAAAAAAGGGGGTTGAAAGACTCCTTTTTTTCCGGCATTTAAATCTGGGGGCCTGCAGGTTTGGGGCTCATGCTGCGTCCGGGACGGGTATTCAAAGTCCTTCAAGTAAAATGATGGGTTAAATCATACGCCTTTCTGGGACTTTTTTTAAATTTTGGCTGGGTCATGCATTTTTAAGGTCATGCTGTGTACAAAACAGGGATGGGAATGGTGTGTGATTTTTTTCTGTGTCTTTTTATAACCTAAGTGTGTGCCTAAGATGTAGCACGTATCCATTTGACTGTTGTGGATGTTAATTCCAGCTTCTCCAGCCCTGTTTGGGTGTAAGAATGAAGGTGTTGTTGCTCTCCCATAGACTTTAATGGTCATCGCTCATAATCGACCACTCAC
The DNA here is from genome assembly GCA_025379985.1 of Phyllomedusa bahiana. Taxonomy (NCBI): domain Eukaryota; kingdom Metazoa; phylum Chordata; class Amphibia; order Anura; family Hylidae; genus Phyllomedusa; species Phyllomedusa bahiana. Next base: position 8,499 of record JAODAL010006258.1, on the reverse strand, counting down.
TATCGACTATAGTGTCAATGATGGTCGACTATCGACCATCGACCGATGTCGATGGCCAACGCAATCGCTCAACACTAGTCATCACCAACAAAGTATTAAATACATTTCAATAAGTGTGTTCAATACTTTTCCCCTATGCCATTTCTCATTACTATACATCAGAGGTTCCCAACCCTAGTCCTCAAGGCACACCAACAGGTCATGTTTTCTGGCTTTCCTTAGCATTGCACAGGTAAAGTCATTATTGTCAGTGCATTCTGCACAGCTGATATCATTATTGTCAGTGCATTCTGTGGGAGATCCTGAAAACATGACCTGTTGGTGTGCCTTGAGGACTGGAGTTGGGGAACACTGCTATACATAATTTAATTTATTGACATCTATGGTTTGCTCTCTTTGTCTGTGTGGATAAGATGGGTTGTTACCGTTATTATACAGTATGTTTGCTTAGACAATCACCATGAAGTCTGTCTGGGATAACAAGAAGAGATAGACGAATATGAGCAGCTGCATCCACAGAAGATCTGTGGTTATTTCTCCAAGATGTTTTTAACAACCTCCCTGTCGAGTTCCATCAAAAGCTGCGTATAAGTGTACCTAGGAGATCTGATGCTGCTCTGAAGGTAAATACTAATTTGATTTCTCTTTTACTCATTCACTTTCCATGTTGCTAATTGATAAAAAAAAACATTTTTTAACTCCGTTTAAAGTATTCTTACAGCATTTTTTTATATACACTTTGCTTTCAGAGCAGCATCAGTTATTCTAGGTACATGGTATAGGTGCAGGCAGAGCTGTATTTATAGGTCGTGCTGCCCTAGGCACTAAACCCTAATACGCCCCCATTAACCAATTAGCTTACCACGCCCCTTTCATATTATGCCACACCCCTTTACAAAATCCACGCCCACTATGACCATGTAACGGCTCAAGAAGAAAGCTAATTGAAGGGTTTGCCGTCACCCAGCTTTCCTAGATGTTGGAGAACCTATTCAGCATACAGGATAGACTGGAGATACTGCCACACTGTGCCTGCACCTAAACCATTAGACTTCAACCAATAAAAGCCACACTGAAGCTTAAAGGGAATATGTCACCAACATTTTATTTTATTTATGAAATCCAGACCCTGATCCATATTCTTTTCTTCTTCGACATTTTTATTTTCTGATTGTAGATTTCTTCGTTTGGTCGTCTGTATATGAGTATGATCTATGACAGACATTCTCACCCAGAGCAACAAATCAGACTTCATTTTCCAGAATGTTCTAAGAAATGAAGGCGGTGGTAGGGGAGAAGGGGGAGGGCAGGGAAGACACTGGGGCCCCTGCCTTCACAGTGGACAGGTCTCATAGATAGACGGAAGGTCTAATAAGATTATATATAGGTGAGATGGCCAGGTGGTCATACTGCATAACAGCCTAAGGGTGCTCTCACACAGCGCGTTTTTGATGCGTTTGTTAATGTGTGTTTTTGTGCAGAAAGGCACGGTGATTAATAGTGTACATTGCTGCGATTTTTGTGCAGCAATGTACAGCATCAATTGTTTGTGCCGACCTGCACAAAAAACACACATTAACAAACGCATCAAAAGGCACAGTGTGAGAGCACCCTTAGGCTGTTATGCTGCCTGACCACCTGGCCCTAAGAGGTGCCGCCCTAGACACCCGCCTATATGATACCTATGTACACATCACATGAGAGCCCTATATGATACTGACACCTATACAACACATCCCATGACACACAGCTCCATATAGTCTGATACCTCCTATTATATGATAGACATCTCCATATAGTCTGATACCTCCTATGATAGACAGCTCCATATAGTCTGATACTTCCTATGATAGGAAGCTCCATATAGTCTGATACTTCCATTATATGATAGACATCTCCATATAGTCTGATACCTCCCATTATATGATAGGCAGCTCCATATAGTCTGATACCTCCCATTATATGATAGGCAGCTCCATATAGTCTGATACCTCCCATTATATGACAGGCAGCTCCATATAGTCTGATACCTCCTATTATATGACAGTGACACACAGCTCCATATAGTCTGATACCTCCCATTATATGATAGGCAGCTCCATATAGTCTGATACCTCCCATTATATGATAGGCAGCTCCATATAGTCTGATACCTCCCATTATATGATAGGCAGCTCCATATAGTCTGATACCTCCCATTATATGACAGTGACACACAGCTCCATATAGTCTGATACCTCCCATTATATGATAGACATCTCCATATAGTCTGATACCTCCTATGATAGACAGCTCCATATAGTCTGATACCTCCCATTATATGATAGACAGCTCCATATAGTCTGATACCTCCTATGATAGACAGCTCCATATAGTCTGATACCTCCTATGATAGACAGCTCCATATAGTCTGATAACTCCCATTATATGATAGGCAGCTCCATATAGTCTGATACCTCCCATTATATGATAGACAGCTCCATATAGTCTGATACCTCCTATGATAGACAGCTCCATATAGTCTGATAACTCCCATTATATGATAGGCAGCTCCATATAGTCTGATACCTACCATAATATGACAGTGACACACAGCTCCATATATGCAAAATAGAATCTCCACAACGGCATCAGCAAAAAACGGTGTCCTTTAATTTTCAAGAATCCTGGTACAACAATTGCAACGTTTCGACCCGATGCAACGGGTCTTTTTCAAGCATACATTTGTGTCATTAAAGCTTATCATATATAGCATAAAGGTGGTACCTAAAAACATGATCAACCTATAATCTTAATCAGGTCACCTGTGTAAACACATATAACACCTATCACATTGTGACTCTATAAGACAGACATATTATATAACCAATAAGATGGCACAAACTTTAAAATAGGTGGATCAGGCAGGTAGAATCTCCGGTAGCTCTTCCATGCATTCTCGGCGTCCCATTATCGCAACTGCGCATGCGTGGAGCGCATCATCAGCATTTCTCAGCGTGCTGTAGTTAGCAACTGCGCGAGACCGGAAATTACATCGATGTCAGGGCGGAAGCATAGATTGTGCGCCCATCTTGCATACCTTCCAATACCACATGACAGGAAATTACATCTGTTAAGGGCGGAAGTTAACCGCACATAACCCGGCCGGCAAATATATACTGCCAACACTTAGTTGAATATTAAATATCTACATATGTAGACAGCGAAAGAGACATTTAAACATAGAAAATTTAATGTGAGGTACCGATAGACTCTCCTGTCCCGATCCAACTGAAATACAAAAAGTAATAAAATTTTATTAGTACCAATAAAAAATCATTAAAAAATATACAAGATATTACTTTAATCAAAAAGACAGAGGAATCAGTTAACATACTCCATTCGTATTAAATTCAATGTTTAATCCAGATGGTTGTGATGATCTCAAATTAAAAAATCCAACTTAATTCTTTCTTTCGTAATAATCTTTCACAATCTCCTCCTCTACGTAAAGGGGTCACATGATCAATTACTCTAAATCTGAGTTGAAAATAGAATGCCCTATCTCATTAAAGTGTTTTGCTACTGGTAACTCCATCATTTATTTTTAACGTCTTATTGAAACTTCTGTGTTTATTAATTTTTAATGTGAAAATCCGTCCATTGTCGGGTACTCTCTACAAATAAATTTGATTAAATCTGATTTTACAAGATTGTCACGCAGATTTTTACATCTCCGATATGCCATCAGTGGTACATGTGAGAATTCTGGAATAGTTGGAAAACCTTTCTGTAAAAGATACCACTCTTTCCGTAGGCATCTAGCAATTTGAGGACCCATGTTGTTGTAAGTAGTTACAAAGGGAATTCTACCCAGATTCTGTCTCTGTCTTGTTATCAACAATTCCTTTCTTTTAACAGTTTTCAATTTTGAACATTGTTTCATCAAAAGGGGTTTAGGATACCCCCTCTGAGTGAATTTGTCACACATCTCTTTAATCCTATCATCCAACCTGTCATCATCTGAGACTACCCTTCTTACCCTAAGAAGTTGACTCCAGGGAAGTGTTTCTATCATGTGTCTAGGATGAAAGCTTTTATATTCAAGGAGATTATTCCGATCCGTTGGTTTAACAAAAAGATCAGTTTGCAATTGACCATCCTTCACATAAACAAGCGTATCTAGAAACTGTAATGATGTATCTGAAACCACTTTAGTGAATTTCAATCCACTCCTACATCCATTTAAGTGTGCATGGAAAGATTCCAAATCATCCAATGTCCCTACCCAAATCAAAAAATTCATCAATATAGCGCCACCAGCGCTCTTTTGCCCATAGTAACCTATGGGAAAAATAGTGAGTTTTAGACCTAAACAGGTTCATACATGTGGCCCTTGCTGTTTACATTTCAGGATGTGCAGTTTATGCTGCAGTCAAGGACTGTCACAAGGCAGAATTACAATAAAAGCTAAAGGCAAATATGAAGGGAGCATACCCCTTCCAGTACATGAGCGAGATCAACTTCATACCACCCATCCCGTTCAGTGATCTCTATGCCCACAACAATTCTCCCACAGAGGATAATTCTTTATTTTTTTCATTCATTGACTTTGTCCCTGGAAGGGGTTTTGCCACTTGGCAAAGACCCCTGTGGAGGTCAGCTTGTATCCTACTATGAGCTGGCCTCAGTAAATGGTAAGAGGTACAAGCTTTTGCAGCTCTCCCTCTTTCATGTCTAGGAGAGTCCCACTGCTAGCTGAACATGCTTGGTGTATATATTTAGAACTGTCATAGCAGAGAATGTCAAGAACTGCACTGTTCTGTCCCCATTCTCTGATGCCGCTTGTAGTGCTCTATGAGCTGGCCTCCACAGGGGGCTTTGTTAAATGGCAAAACCACTTTAAGGGACCATTTACACGGCATAGAGTAAATACCAGTCAGATCATTTGCTCTGTTTTGGGGTCGTGTGCACAGTCGCAGGGGGACGGCTTTTCTCTGCAGTTTGCGGAGTTTGACCTGTTCTTGTTCAGCCCAAAAACCGGATGGAAGAATAAACATGTTCAATATTTTTTGGACCGCCGGTGGTCTAAAAAAACGTCCGGCAGAAAACCCGTACAGTGGGGACTGCTGCACTGGTTTTCCACAGAGGTCCATGATAAAGGTTGACAGCCGGTTTGCAGACGGTTTTCAAAACTGAAAACAGTCTTTAAAACCGGCTGAAAAACCTGCTGTGGAGACAAGCACTAAGAAGTAACATAGATAAATGCTGGCCCCTTTGTTTATGATTAGTTCTGCTCAGTTATGCTTTATAGAAAAGAAGCAGTGTATGGGCTTTTAGAGAGTCTATAAAGTCTGTATATGTCTTGCTTTCTCCGACGCAAGCAGAACCAATTAGAAGTTAAAAGGCTCAGTAATCAGCTGAGCATTTCTGCCCCTCTTTTTTGTTTTTGTACTCAGACCCCCACGATCATTTATAGCATAATAGCATAAATACCTAGCATAAAAATAACTCCTTTAAATTATCGTTCTGATGAAACCAAGGCACAATATCTCCAACCCTAATCCTTCCTCCTCCACCAATCATCATTGTAGTCACAATCAGGCAAGAGGTGTGCCCATGCAGTTTAACTCCAAAAGCATTTCACTGCACATTCTGCTGATAATCATTTAGGAGCATGTCCCTTAAAAATCAATAGTAAATATAGGTCTTCAAGTTATCCTCCTTTGTTAAGATATACAATTTCTATTCAGCTATTTAGTAGACTCTAGAATGTCAATTACAACAAAAGATTTGGTCTTCAAGGCTGTAAGGTGACAAGTTGTACTGAAGCTGTAATTGCCGGCAAATTGATTACCTACCTTGAACAGAATTGTTTAAGTGAAACTTAAAGAGAGGTTTTCTCACCACACTGATTTGCTTTTAACATGTAGGGAAAGGTAAATAAAATCTACTACTAAATACATTTCTGTGGTGATTGTGCTTTGTTCAGGAGATAAAGAAGATTTTATGTACTACTAGTGTACACAAGTTTCACTAGGTTACCAACCATCTCTCTGTGCTCTCTCTTATCTCCCATTGCTTCAAGCTGCTGTCAGTTAGTTAGTCCGACCATGAAGAGTCACTCCCTGCTGAGTCTTATCTCTAGCACACAAGCTTTATCATGAGAAGATTTAAGCCTTAGAGCTCTGTAGCCTTGTACACTGCTATTCACAAACCTCCAGCACTCCTGTCACTCTAAAAGAATCAGCTAGGAATATGAAAAAATATGCTGATCACTGCTTCAGAACCACCCACAGCCTGACCAGGAAGTGTGAGTGTGAAGCTGCCTGTTTCTCCATGAAACCACAATTATGAGACAACCCCTTTAACTGCATTTCTTTTCTTTTAGTTAGTTCATTTAGTTCATTTAGTTAGTTAGAAATGTTATTTAACAAATAGATTCATTTAACTGATAGGCTTCTTAAAAGCTCTTATGCGCTTCACCAGCTGTTGTCCTTATTGTTGTGTAGTAACCTCTCTAGATTTAGAGGGGTTTACTGTTCTAGGTCTGGGTTCTGAAATACCAGATGCTCAGTTGTTATAACCTTTGAGTGGTCATTGTTACATAACAATAAAATGAAATGGTTTCAGCATAATACAGTATATCATCCCAAAAGTAGCTCTATCATGGTTTCCCTATCTTAATAAAAATATGGAATTTGGCTACAATTGGCAAGGGGTATGAAGGGCCTTTTTTGTGTAGAACTGCAAGCATCACTAACAATAAGACTCTGTTTATACTACGGTTATGGTCTAGGTTTTTAATGAAAGTAATGTTGTTCTTTTGGTTAAATTGTAATAGCCTTATTCCATTATTTTTCAAAGTGGCTAATGGTGCTTGATACCTTTGTGCATCTGTAGACTTCCTGTTCAGATATGCCCCCATGTCAGTGAAGTCGCAAAAGTGTCTAAAGTGTCCATGATATAAGGGTCTGAGACGCGCTGCACCAAAAATCCCTTTTTGGAGCATTTTAAGACACATTAAGGAGACATCTTCTGACACAACCACAATAATGTGGGTCAATGTTTTTAGAATACTAACAATCACATTTCCATATACACTGTACATCACCCAGACTTTTACAATGGTCCCTTAAATGGTTCCTGGACAGTCATTGTATGTTGAAACCATAACTCTATGGAAAACTGGTGATTGGTTCCAAAATATCAACCTAATCAACATAATGTATTATAAAGAATAAAGAAAGTGAAACAGATACTAATACAAATAAAGCAAGCCTTCCATATAACATCAGAAAGAGAAGCTGGAAATCTCTCTCCTCTGCCAATCTCTACACTGGCTACCCGTTGCCCAGTGAATCCAGTTCAAATTACTAACCATGACCTACAAGACTCTACATCAGGGCTGCCAACAGAAATTTCAGGGCCCCAAACAGCTGAAGCATTTGGGCCCCTCACAAACCCCTCCCCCCGCAAACCAACCGCCCGTCCCCAGCAACCCCACCACTCCACCCCCAGAAAAAAAAGCAATTGCACCAGTGTTTTTAGATTTAGTTCTTGTTAGATTTTACAGTTTATCAATGTTGTGCAGGTCAGTATGTATACAGGGCCAGCAAATACCGCCACATGATCACCGCACGTCACCACTATAATGTTACTGACCAAACCAGTATACCCAGACCAACATAGCCAAATACAGTGGGTACGGAAAGTATTGAGACCCCTTTAAATTTTTTACTCTTTCTTCCATTGCAGCCATTTAGTAAGATCCAAAAAGTTCATTTTTTGCTCATTAATGTACACTCTGCCCCCCCATCTTGAAAGAAAAAAACCCAGAGCACTCTGGAAGAGGTTTTCATCCAGGATATCTCTGTACTTGGCCGCATTTATCTTTCCTTCAATTGTAATCAGTCGTCATGTCCCTGCAGCTGAATAACACCCCCGTAGCATGATGCTGCCACCACCATGTTTCACAGTTGGGATTGTATTGGGCAGGTGATGAGCAGTGCCTGGTTTTCTCCACACATAGCGCTTACAATTAACACCAAAAAGTTAAGTCTTCGTCTCATCAGACCAGAGAATCTTATTTCTCATAGTCTGCGAGTCCTTTATGTGTTTTTTTACAAACTGTATGCGGGCTTTCATATGTCGGTACTCTGGCATAAAGCCCCGACTGGTGGAGGCTGCACTGATAGTTGACTTTGTGGAACTTTCTCCCATCTCCCTACCGCATCTCTGAAGCTCAGCCACAGTGATCTTGGGGTTCTTCTTTACCTCTCTCATCAATGCTCTTCACCCACAATTGCTTAGTTTGACTGGATGACCAGGTTGAGGAAGAGTTGTGGTCATCCCAACCTTCTTCCATTTTAGGAGTATGGAGGCCACTGTGCTATTAGGAACATTGAGTGCTGCAGAAATGCTTTTGTAACTTTGGCCAGATCTGTGCCTTGCCACAATTCTGTCTCTGAGCTCCTTGGGCAGTTCCTTCCTGCACTGTGAGCTGTGGGGGCTATAAGA
>JAODAL010006257.1:0-135181 GCA_025379985.1 Phyllomedusa bahiana | reverse complement strand
TTGTTAAAGTGTTAAAAAGGGCAGTGTGCCGCTTAAAACTATGCCTGGTTCGAGTGAATATGTTGGTGTGCCGTTAACTGTTCTACCAAGGACGGCAATCCCAAGAGCTAAGCGTGACCCCCAGTATGGTCCAGGATGGCGTTACACTATAAAGCCATATTTTTAGGAAATTCTCAAGAATTGTTTGTCTGATAATGCAACTTTACAAGAAAGGAATTCAATTTAAGTGGTTTTTGAACAATAAAGCTGAATTTAATTATTTAAAGAAATTTTTTTCCTCTTTGTTTCAATCTCTGTTTACCCTATTCCGGAGTCCTGACTTATCATTTGTTGCTATAGTATATGTCTGAGACTCAGCAGTTGGTGCATTGTTGTCCCACAAGGTTAGTGACAGACAGTTGTTTCACCCATGTGCCTTTTTTCCTACCAAATGTCTCTGAAAGGACTATGAATTATTAGCAATAGAATTCTAAAACGCTCAAGGGACAAGAGCTGCGGTGCCCTCGACTAGATGGAGCATTCCTCAAGAGATTAATAAAGCCATGCCAGTTTGTTCATCTAGACATATGTTTTGGGGTGTTGCCCCTCATCAGTGCAGAGCAGAACACTGGCTGAGTAGGTCAGCGTTAAAGTACTACCGTTTCTCATTAGGGAGATGCACCCAGTCAGTATCTGGAGACTTATTGCCTTAAAGCTCTACTGAAATTTAAATATTCTAAATAAAAAGGCATTTATGAAATGGACTGAAATCTTAGATTTATTAGTTTAGCTAAAAGACTTTCTGGCAGACAAGCATGATGGTCTATATTTATGCAATATTACATTTTATAGTTTTTTTTTAGAATTGATCCCATAACAGAAAGTGGAAGCCTTATTCAGGATGATCTCGGAGACCTTGCGGGACTTTTATACCTGAGTCTATCATTATACCTGGAAAGATATTTCTGGGGACAACCTTTTCCAGTGGATTGCTCCAGCTCATCATAAAAAGTCTATGCATATGTTGCATATGTTGATCAGAATGTGTGGCTAAACTTTGACCCCCAATGAAGTTGGGGCGTTTTAATGCATTTAAATGAAATGTTCATGTCTATTTAGTATTGTGCACAAGTCTTGTTCACTTTGCATAAAGGGTAGTATAACCCTTAAAATACATCCTGTTAAGACTATAATAATCTTATTTAAAAAAAAAAAAAGTATTGCTTACTTCACATATCCTGGGATATCTTCAAGTCTTTAGAGTGAACTGCACAATCAGACTTACAAGTCTACTTTTTAACTATTTTGTAGTTAACTATAGAATTTATTTTCTTGCTTATCCTATACCTTGTCCAAAAAATTAAAAAACATACCCTTATTCAATAGTTTATAACGGACCACAGGTTAACACCGGCTAATAATAGGTTCCCAACCTATTACTAATGCATCCACAATACAAAAATTTAGTCAACAATATTTGGTTTTGCACATCCCAAAAACTTTTTTGAAAGAAATGAGCATAGGTGCACACTGTTGTGGCAGCAATATACATACACAAGCCAATATCAGTAGCACACTATTAACTAAAAAGCTATCAAATGGCACATAGGAATTTTTGGAAAAGCATTTCTGCTACTTAGGATACATGAACATTTTTTGAGGTTCTAAGTTCACATTTTTGATCAAAACTGCTTAAGCCCACCTCCAAATCCACAAGGGGACCTCAAATACAGGTGCGAACCTACTGTAACATTAGCTTTCTTTAGGGCCTGTTCAGACCTCCATGCTTCAGGGAGTGAAGGCTCCAGCTATAAGGTATTCTGAATTGATTTAAAAACCTGTGAGGGTGGGTGGAGTGCGAAAAACCAACGAGTAGGCATCCACCCCCCATACAGACAATCTAGACAACAATATTTGGTTTTGTACATCCCAAAAACTTTTTTTTAAAAAATGAGCATAGGTGCACACTGGTGTGGCAGCAATATACATACACATTCCAATATCAGCAGCACTCGAAAAGTGCCACTTACTTTTTCTGATACATGCTTGACAAAAGGGGCATGATTACCTCCGAAACATAGCAGGTTCATTCACACCTCGACTCTGCAGCAGTGAAGTTGCACTTGCTCCCGAATGACTCTTTGAGCTAATATGGAAAGCTTTGTTTGTCAGTGCTTGCAAGTGCAATATCGAAATGGACTAAGTGGACTCTTTAAAGCATAGATGCTATTTGTCTGGAGAAATCTCTTTGTTGGCAACGCAGGTTTTTGCTTGTACACTTATATGTATCAGAAAAAGTAAATGGCACTTTTCGTGTTCAGAGGGAAGCATCAGTAAAGTTGCTAATATACACAAATTGAAACGTACGAGGTTGTTTCTTTTACACCACTAATTTTTTGTATTGTGTATCCTATACCTTGTGCCTGACATTAGATCTGCAGGTAGCATAGGACCATTTGTACCTCACCCCTAGAATTAATTGAACTTCTTCTTCCCATCCATATGGTTCTATTTCTCTGAACCCTATCGTAAAAACTATAATCTTCTAAGGACATGAAAACTGTCTTGATAACAGATTATAATCTTACCAAAATGGCCTCCTTAATGGCCACAAAGTAATTGTCCTCAGCCAAAGAGACTGTAGAATTGTTTATTTGTGAAAATTGGCATTTGCATGGTATACCTGTCTATGAGATTTTTTGCCCAAGTCCCGAAGACAACTAATGGAAACCTGTAAAGAATATTCATGCTCCTCAGCTGGTAAAGGAATTTTACTGTTGCTATCTAGACAAGGATGGTGAAAGACTGTGCAGAAGATGCTTTTTGAAAGGAAAAGTAGAGGTAGGAATGGAAGTCACAATTTTCCATTCTCAACCACTTTTTTAGGAAGGGTTTTTCACAGAGCCATATGCAGCTTCGGACTTCATAGTTAGGCTGTACGTGGTTCTATAGCAGTGATTGGCATATCAGATCTGTTTTTCATAGCTGATTTTTTTACAGTGACATGACTGCTGGAAGTTTGTAAATAGCAATGTACAAGGATACAGAGCTCTAAGACTGAAAACTTGTCATTATCTTAGATAAGCAGAGCTTCTGTGCTAGAGATAAGACTTTGCAAGAAGTGACTCACCATGGTTAGACTGACTAACTGACAGAAGCTTAGAGCACTGAGAGATAAGAGAGAGCAGGGAGAGGTAGTTTGTAACCAGGGAAACTTGTGTGCTCTAAGAGGAGATAAAATCTTCTGTATCTCCTGAACAAAGTAAAATAAACGTAACATAACAGGCTTGTTAGCCTTCGAAACATCGCACACAGGTGCCATTCCATCTCAGATTTACTTAGAATGTAAAAATCAGGTTGAGGATGAGTGTCTTCCTCAGTCTAGAGTGTATGATGGGTGCAAGTCATTCAGAGAGGCTCGGGAAAGGGTTGTAAATGAACCACATGTTCACCGGCCAAGAACCTCAACCAATGAAGTCAATCATTATCCTCACACTGCCGTTTTGTCATTGAAAACTTTACTAGAGCTATGATGGAATGTCTTCATATAGTCCAGATTTTCACCCTTAGACAATGATGGCTTTGGTTCACCAAAGGAACTTTTAGACCGTTTGAACAAGGTGGTTATTGATGCTGTGCAAGAATGGGAGAGCATGCAGTGAAAATACTTTGGCTCTTCTAGGATTAAGAAGATTCCTGAGCGCTGGTACAAATGTATTGCAGTGGTAGGAGACTACACATAGGACCATATGTATGAAACAGTTTTGGTCTAAAACTCACTTTTTTTCCTCATAGAAACCTAGGGGGAAAAAAGTGAGTTTTAGCCCAAAACCATTTCATACATGTGGCCCTTAGTGTGAAAGTTGTTTAATTGTAGTTAGTGAATAAAATGTAGCTCAAATTCCTGTTTGTCTTTGAACATCCTTTGCAATTTCTATGTAGACATTTCAACATGGAGAGCTGGGTGACAAAGTGTATTTAGGTGTCCAGTCGCATATGCACAAAACCAAGTCCACTCTTTTTGAATGTGGTAGATCGTTAATGGTCACATGATATTTCAGGTAAACTGGATACAGTAATGGAAAGGGAGGTCTGGATTTCTTTCTTAAAAGTTGGCATTTTTCTTTCCACCAGCAGAGATGCGATGAATGCAGTGCTTGCTTTTTCTATGAGTTGAACCTACCATTGGAAACTGCAGCACCCAACTTGACCCCTAGAATCTAAGGAACCCACCTACTCTTTAGCATTAATCCTATTCCTTTTACATAGGTTTGGAGTTTAGACCCCCAAGATCGCAGCTTCCAGAATAGTTACTGGTTTATAGCTGATGCACTTCTGGAAACATCAAGCAGAGAGGTGGAACATAGCAGATATGGATACCTGGAAGACAATCTGAGATGGCAGTGGTATCCGAGAATAGGTAAGTCATAGTTAGCAAATGAAGTAAAAGAATTGCATTGGGTTAAAGGATAACAGTAATATCAGTAAATTTCTTAATCTTAGATTGGCAGAAGTGTTAGGAATAAGTAATCAGGTGACACCTTTTAGAGGCTAACTGAGTATATTTGATGGTGAGCTTTCGAGAGTACTAGCTCCCTTCTTCAGACATGATGTTAGCTCATGTCTGAAGAAGGGAGCTAGTACTCTCGAAAGCTCACCATCAAATATACTCAGTTAGCCTCTAAAGGTGTAACCTGATTTCTTCACTCTTCTACTACTTTTTATGGCTAACACGGTACAACATTATACTACTAGGAATAAGTAAGTCATGTTTTACAAAAATAGCAAAAAAATGGTTTCTGGATAACAGTGATAGGACTTTTATAGTATCTATGTAATCTAAAGTCAGAACCTAACTAATTATTCAGTGTAAAGATTGAGGTTCTCGTGATATATTTTTGTCCTCTGAAACTTCCACTTTTATTGCCCCCTCCTTTGTGCGGCACGGTGGCCTTTTGGCATTGAAACTTTCTCAACATCTACTCCACTGCAAGTAATGTATTCCGATGTCCCTTATTATTTTGCCTTCCCTGAGACAAAATACTTTTTATGGCACAGTCTAGATATTGCTTCAAATAAATTGTCAAAGAAATGCAATAATATGCTTTTCATCTTTCCCTTTTCTTAATCATCTGGAAACCCTATAAAAGGACTATTTTCTTTTGGCATCATTCCAACTGCATAGCCTGCCATAGTCCGATTGAAATGATCAGTGCAGCCTCCTTCCACTTAAAAATAAGTAATTTAATAGACTTAAGAACATTTCAGATGTATAAAAGTTAGTAGAGAGGTTTAGAAAGAGCTAAACTGGATTTAAAGATTATCCTTCTTTAGCAATTTGTATCTTTTGTATCCTTTACTGTGCTTTCTCCCCGCAGACATGAGTTTATTGTCTCCTCTCTTTAGCTTGATTTGCACACTGAAATGTTTCTGGTTTAGGAGCAAGATAATGATATAAAATACCCATTTATATTCCGAGCAGCCCACACGTTCCCATTTCTGTGATTATAAAAACACCTGCATTTAATATACAAGCCATAATAAGAGGCCTATAGCAGGCAGAGTGAATAAGTAATCAAGTAAAATATTACAATATTATGGCAGATCACAAGCTGGTAATGACTTACTATTAAAAAAGTAGAGGACTGGCAAAGACTGTGACCTAAATCAATCATGCATGCAACATTCTCATAATACATTCTGAGCTTCTTATATGCACAGTTAGATGACTCTTCGGCTGTATTCCTAGCACACAATTAGTTTGTAAAATCTATTTCTATATGCTTTGAATTTATTAGGAAGAAAGGTATAAAATTAAAATGACATCACCAGTTCATCTTGAATGTGAAAACCATTATTTTCCTTTATCCTTAAGCTTAACCTTTTGGTTGCAACAATTATTGATGTCCTTTTTGTGGTAAGGTTTCAAGTGTTGAATTTATTGACTGGGGAGATGAGCAGTGAATAGGTTCTGTAAGTCTAGTTTCCCCTCTTGCCCCATATATACAGTTTACACGCACTATATAAAAAGACACATCTCTTGGCTGATTTCGTTAGACTTGCTCATGATGTTACACAAGGAAGCAGTGTGTTTCTGGTGTGAATTTAAATTCTTCCACAGGTGTAGCTCTAATTAACTCAGGTGTTGCCAGTAAACCTCAGACGCTTCCAAAGACATTGCATCATCATATGAGCTGTACCAAATTGTTTAAAGGCATAGTAATCCTAGTGTATGTAAACTTTAGATTTTGCAGAAAGCAATAAAAATACCTTACAAATGCTCTCTCTCATTATTCTGGCATTTGGCAAATATAAATAATTTTTGTTCCTAGTTGACCTATAATGGGTAAGGTTTCCTCTGATTTCATGTCAGATAGTGAGAAAAACATGCATATGTGTCTTTTTATATAGTGTATGTAAACTTCTGGTTTGAGTTAAATTATTATGAACACCTCCTCCTCTTGATGTTGGCAGGGCGTAGCTCATGAAGGAAGTCATGTGTGATGAGCTAGATTGATAGATATATAAGGTGTGCGATAGTCTCGTTACTGTCATAGGTAAAACAGATGATTTATCAGAGCTGCAAAAGGAGATGATTATTGGCCTTTGTGCCATTGGTGTCAGTATTTATGAAAATGCACAGTTTGTGAATTGTTCATGTGCTGCTGTGTTAAAAGTGAATCGTGAGTGAACCAATTGAACTGTTATGAATTAGCAATGTGGTAACTGTATAACACCATGTGTTACTGATCTAAGAAATGAACGGCAGCTTCAAAAGTGTGCAAAGGTGGACTGACACACTGCAGTGGATCACCGCCAAAGTGAAACGGGGCTACCAGATGTGTGCCTGAAACAATAGTTCAGCGAACCATACTACATATTTGGCTCCCAAGCAGAAGCATGTTTAGGTTGTTAGCCTTCAGAGTTTTACTCTATTGAGGAAGGAAAGGGAAAACAGGGAGGAAGGAGGAGTGTGTCTGTATGTAAGGAGTGATATGAAGGCAAGTGTGAAAGAAGCAATAGTGGGTGAAGGTGGTGAAGATGTGGAAACCTTGTGGGTGGAAATACAAGGGGGGGGGTTAACACTGAAAAATATTTTTTGTGTAATCTATAGATCCTCCCAACATCACTGAGGAGATAGAGGATCAGCTGCACAGACGGGTACAATGGTGATAATGGGTGACTTTAATTACCAGATATTGACTGGGGTCACGATTCTGCTTCATCTGCAAAGTGGAGGAAGTTCCTCAACCTGTTACAGGATAATTTTATGGGCAGTTTGTGGAAGATCCCATCAGAATATGTTGGAGCGGTCACTGTTTCTGAAAATCTTTGTAACAGCGTCCACAATATAATTACTTTTATACGGGCTGAGAGGCAAAAACATTTAGGACATGTCCGAAAATTGGCGTCGCTGTGGCAGTTTTTAGGTGCATTTAATTAGTGTAAAGTACACTTGAAAGTACGATACTTTCAAAAATTTGGCGTCTGGTATACCTTGCATAGTAAACTTAATGCCCCTAAAAAGGCGCATTGCATCGAAAAAGGCGCATTGTGCAATCGCTGCGCATAACATATCATTGGCAGTGTATGTAATGCGCCTATCGAGGCGCATTCCGCAATTGAGGCGCACAACATATCATTACTAGTTTATGTAATGCGCCTCAATAGGAAGATGTAGGCAGTGCCAGTACTGATGTGGATGGGCCCAGTGTCTACATAGGCGGTGCCAGTTTTGTTAATACATCAACTGATATAGTAACTGATAATACTTAAACTGTTATAATAAATTGGCTGAGTGTAGAAATGGTCCAAGCCAAGTTAAAAAAAACTGAATGTGAACAAGGCGTCAGACCCATATGGTTACAAGAGTTCTTAAAGAGCTGAGCTCGGTTATGGGTGTTACATGATATACAGAGATTCTCTGGTAACTGGTATAGTGGCAGGAGACTGGCACCTGGCAAATGTGGTTACCATTATTAAAAAGTGCTCTAACTCTTGTCCAGGTAATTATAGACCAGTAAGTTTAACATCCATTGTGGGAAAACTGTTTAAGGGGCTCATAAAGGACTACCGTATACACTGTGTTCCAAATTATTATGCAAAAAGTGTTTAGGAGTGATAAGGTAAGAATTTTTTTGTTTGTCAGTTAAACTCATTGATGTCACTGTCAGGGCTCTTTATGTCACTGAAAGCATTTGCAGACACCTGTGCTAATTAGTTTGGCAGGTGTGTCCAATTAAAGGCAAGACTACTAAAGAAGACTGTCCCACATTATTAAGCAGCCTACATTTTCAGCCAAATTGGGAAAGAAAAAGGATGTGTCGGCTGCTGAGAAGTAACAAATTGTGGAGTGTTTAGGTCAAGGCATGACTACAATCAACATTGCCAAGACACTTCATCGTGATCATCGCACAATCAAGAAGTATGTAGCTGATTCACAGCACACACGTGTGCGTGCTGATAAGGGAAAATTGAGGACTCTTTCCAACAGGCAATTACATCATGTTAAAAGAGCAGCTGCAAAAATGCCTTGTCATAGCAGCAGACAAGTTTTTGAAGCTGCTGGTGCCTCCAACATCCCCCGAACAACAAGACGCAGGGTCCTTCAGAGGTTTGCAGCTGTATGTAAGCCATCCTGTCGACCTCCTCTATCCACTGCACACAAGCAGAAACGGCTCCAGTGGGCCAAACAATACATGAAGACTGACTTCAAAACTGTTTTGTTCACCAATGAGTGCCGTGCAACGCTCGATGGTCCAGATGGATGGAGTCGAGGATGGCTGGTTGATGGACACCCCATGCAAACATGGCTACGGCGCCAACAAGGAGGCGGTGGAGCAATGTTTTGGGCTGGAATCATGGGGAGAGTGATTGTCGGCCCCTTTAGGATCCCTGAAGGTGTAAAGATGAACTCCATAATGTATGTGGAGTTTCTCAAACAGCACTTCCTGCCATGGTTCAAGAAGAAGAACCGTGCATTCCGCAGCAAGATCATTTTCATGCACCGTCTCATGCTGCAAATAACACATCTGCATCTCTGGCTGTTATGGACATAAAAGGGGACAAACTTATGGTGTGGCCCCCATGCTTCCCTGACCTCAACCCCATTGAGAACCTCTGGAGCATCATCAAAAGGAGTGTCTATGATGGCGGGAGGCAGTTCACATCTAAGCAACAGTTCTAGGAGGGTATTATTGTTGGGGTTCAGGGGTACACCGCGTGACTACTGCTGTCCAAATTGAACACTGATTGCCGGCATGAAGAAATGACACCAGACACAGAGCTGCTATGAGTTCCTCCTCAGTGTGAAGCAGACCCAGAAGAAGAGAGACTTTATTACAATACAATGGATTTTTACAAACTGGCTTCAGGGCGTGGCTAAGTTCCTTTGTTTCTTGCAGTCTTCAGGAATGTGGCACTAGTTGATTGGTTCTCCAGATATGGTCATGGTTTCCACCCAGGTCCATGCTGCACAGAGTGGGGAGTGGTCCAGGAAACGGGCGCCATCTTGGAGTATCTGTACTGTTCAGCTAAGCTTATATGTGTAATAATGTTTTTGCACCACAAACTTCATTACAAAAGCATTAGAAAAATATGTTTCCCCTCAAAATCCCCCCTAAAACATTATTACACCATGACCCTGAGTTTGTTTCACATTGTTTCTTCCCCTAATCTAAAATCACCTGTGCCTGCCAAAGCTGGGCGGGAAAAGGGATGTGGATGCTTCACCAGGTTTGAGATGAGCCACTCCTATGCGAGTGACCCCCCTTTGTAGTTGGACTTTCCCAGCCCTGACAGGCCCCTATTCTTTCCCTTTTAATCATCTGGATCCTAATCTTGGTAATGAATTGTGGTTCTCAGGGGGGCTATATGGGTCTCGGCATTAATGCATGTTGTCTCACTGTTAACCAAAGGAAAAGTTGGGGTTACATTATCAATACTCTTTGTTAAATCTTTTTTATGCAAGGGAAAATACACAGGAAAAACCCAGCCATCATATCAGAACTAAAACTATGGCATTGCCTACTTTAGTAAAACCATTTCTGCCACCCTGACATCCACCCCCAAAAAAAACTGCCCCCATGGCCCTTTACCCCATTTTTTCTCCTTCCACCTTTTTGGGGACAATCATCCAATTTTGTAAAGGGGCCCTTGCCACCTTCCAGGGGGGCCCATTTATTGTCTGGAATATATGTGCAACAACGGTCCCCAATAAATTTTGAAAACACCCCTTTTTTTCTGCAAAAAAATGCCCCCAAAACCCCTTCTATTTGGAAAACGTCATGGTTGAGGTGGGCCCCAAAAGGTGGTTGGCTAGCCCCCTGGAAGCATCCCTAAGTTTTTTAAAAAACCCCTCTTTTGGGTTTGAAAAAACAGGTAATTAACCCATTTAAAACTTTTTTCTTTAAAATTACCCATGGGGAAATAAAAAAAATGAAAAAAACCCCCTGCTTAACTTGGGTTCATGGCCCTTTAAATTCTTTGGGGGACCCCCTTTGGGCCCCCTTTTGGGCATCAAATGTATAATTTTGGGCCAAAACTGCCAGCTGGGGCCTCCCCTTTTTGAAACGCTATGTGAAGTTATTTTCCCTGATCCCAAGGTCCCGGGTTTGGGCAGAAATTTTTTTGGAAAGGCAGATTAATTTGGTGAGCGTAACTTTGGACCCCTCCAGTTACTCTCAAAAACCTGCCCCTCACTGCCCATACCAAAAACCCAATAATTCTCTAAGGAAGGCTGATTCTGAACTTTGGCCACCCCATTGAACTGAAATTGGCAAAAAAACCTTCACAAAATTTTGCCTAAAGTTATTACCTGGGGTTTTGGAAATCGTAACAAGTGTAATCCCTGGATAATTGGGGGGCCCCCTTCCCCGGGTTTTTGGGGTTTTGGGTTAACTAGGGGATATTTAAAACTTTCAATCTTCAAAAAGGGCACTGTGGTTTTGAGGTTTTAGTAAACAAACCCCTTTTAAAACACTTTTTTCAAACACTGACAGGGATAGTTAGGGGAATTTTGTAAGAAAATGGGTTTGGGCACTAGCAAAAATACAAACAATTAGTTTTTTTTTGGGGCTTTGGGCAGTAACTTTAGCCATTCCACCCAGGCATTCATTTAAATTATCCCTGTTTTCCATTCCCAAAGGGTGTCCTAAAAATTTGGGATTTGCCAGGGCCACCTTTTGGGTTTAAAATTTTTGGATTTTGGGAGCCAAAGGTTTGGGGCTCCGGGTTTTGATTTAAATTCGGAGCTGCCCCCCTTTTGGGAAGAGCCCCCAAATCTTCTAGTTTGAATTTCCCAAAAATGGGAACAACCATAACACCCCCCAAATTTTATAGTTTGTACCCATCACATAGGTTCCTGCTTTCCGGGTTTTTGGGGGCCCGATTTTGGGGAGAACCAATGGATTGCAACTCCTATGAAACCAAAATTTTTTTTCCCATTTTTTTGCCTAGTAAGGGGTCCCTAGTGGAAAGGGAACTTTTTTTGGGAAATCTTTTCTTTTTTCAGTCCCGGTTGAGGGTTTTGTACCCCCATCTTTCCCCTGTTTTTTCCATCCGGGCGGCTGTCCAAAAGCTAAAAGGGTTCCCCCCCCCTTTCACCAGCCCAAACAGAATATTTTTCCCTCCCTTAAAAACTGGGGGGGCCCAACCCACCCGGGGAAACCCCCAAATTTTGAAAAAAAAAAAACAATACTACGTAATAAAAGTATATGGGGGCTACTTGGGCACTTGAAAAAATTAAAAACCAAAAGGTGGTCCCCCCATTACCCCGGGGTGATCGTACTTGAGGATCCTGAAAACTGTGTTGGGGGTAAACACAAAAAGGTTATTAAAGGCCACTTTGGAGGAGACCTTTTTGCAATGCGATGCATGGATCCAGTACTTTTCCCCTTCAACTTTAAAGCTGTGGGAAAGGGGGTAAAAAGGGAAATTTGGGAATGGGCCGCCCAAATTTCTAGGCTCCAAGGTTTCTTTCTCCCCGTTTTTTCTTCACCAGTATTTTTTTTTCCCCCGGGTTGAAGTAGATTTGACAACCGGGATCAATTTTGGGATCGGGAAATGGAAAAAAAGATAAAGTGTTGTTACTTCCCCAATTTTTTTACAAAAAGGAGATCAAAAAATTCACAAAAAACAAATCATTTCCCAAACTTAACGGGTTGGGGAGGGTACCCCCACCCTGGGGGCGGCCCCCAAAGAGTATTTCATGGGGACAAAGACCAGTGGGTTGTTTGGGGTGTTTCTTACGAGTACGCGCTAATGGTAAAACCTCGGCCGGGGAAAAGGACACCCCCTTTCTGATTTTTGGGAGGATTTTATTTTTAAGGTGAAGTTCATCTCTAAAACTTCCCACAAATCTGGGGGAAAAAAGGGAGTGGCGGGCCTTTAGGTCCGCCCCCCCCATTTTCCCAAAAAAGTTTTGGTTATTTTTTTGCTGTGAATGCGGCCCCGGGTCACCTCCCCCAATTTTCCGGGACCCAAAACGACACACCCCCTTTGGTTAGAAGTTTTTTGATGGTAGTTTTGCTGTCATGTTAGAATTTGGGTATGCTTTGGCCTTCCGGAAACATATCCCCCCAAAACCAATGCTTTACTGTAGCGCCCCTTTTTTGGGTAATTGGATTGGTAAAATTTAAAACCTTGGGAAAGGGGTATTGGGTTTGGCAAAATGCTTTTTTGGGGCACTGACTCAGCCCGGGCCGGGGGGTTTCAGGTTTTTGCAAATCTTGCACCCCTTGGTTTTAAATTTAGCTGCCATAGTGGAAAACCCTGGGGGCCACATAGAGTTTATTCACAGCACCTGTCTTTTTTTTTCTTTCCCTATGATTAACCCCAAATGCGCCCTTTGGGGCCCCACTGCTGGATAGAGCAGGGGGGGTAGACACACCCTAGTCCCCCAAACCCATAGCCCCCAGGGGGGTGTTTTCAGTTCGTTGAGCTCCTTCTTGTTTTCCCAAATTCCTTCTTTTTTCCTCCGGGGCATCCTCGAAAATGTTGAAAGGTTTTTTTTCCCTGCCTGTTCCATTATTTGCTTTTTCCCGGGGACTTCACAGGTCCTCTGCTTTTTGGGAATTGGCTTTTTTCCCATTCCCAAACACCCCTTTTCCCTCTCTAAAGCGGTTGAGTGCAGCCCACTTAGTTTTTTTGGTCTGCCAAAATGGTTCCCTTTCCCCTCCTCTGAGCCCCAGCTTTACCATGTCTTTCACTTTAATGATTGTTTCTTTTTGGGGGGAGGGTTTTGCCCCCCGGGAGCTTCTGTACTACCTTTGCATTCTTGTTTGGGGAATCCCACGGGCTTTTTCTATACCCCGGGGCTGCCAGATTTTCCCCCAAAATCATGGAAAATTGCCAAAACATATCTTGAGTATATAAATTTTGGGCGTTTTTCCCTTTTCATGCCCTGAAATGCCCCCCCGTCAGGGGTTTCGAGCCCCGCTTCTTTTTCTATACGTGTGGTGGGAGTGCCCCCCCGCGGGAAACAAAGCTTGGCGGATGTCAAGCATACCCAAAGAAATAAAATTTCCCCTTTTTTCATCAAAATTTTTGTTCCATCAGTGAATAGCACATAGTCTGCATTAATAAAAAGGTGTTTCACAAAATTGGGGAGTTTGTGAAAACCTCTTGTTTGCATGACTTAAAGGGCAATCTAAATGAAGGCATCTGGGCCCAAATCATCACGGGGGAAGTGGAGGTTTTGAGGAATTTCTTTGCCCCCCGGGGTCCTTATTTTCCCCCCCTTGAGAGAGGAACAGGTTGGCGGGGTTGAGAACGCTGAAATCTTTGAAAACAAAACTTTGGGAAAGGGAAAGTAAAAGGGGAAAAAAATTGGAACGCTTTTTGGCGTTGGGTTTTTAAATGTTTTTCTGACTTAGATCTAATATGGCTTTCAAATCATGAGGGGGCCTGGAGGGAAAAGGGAAGGGCCCCAAAAATTAAAAACAGAAGTCTTTCCCAAAAAAGGGTTTGACTCAAGAACGGCCCTCAGCAATAGGGGGTCCCGTCTGTCCCATGGGTCTGGGGCGTATGGAAGTAGTGGCCAAGGGGCCCCCTAAAAATTTTCCGTCCCCCGGGGGGTTTTTGGGCCGGGACTCCCCCCCCCCCCTAAACCCTTTTCCCCCGACAATTCAGAGAAAAATAAAGTGAAAGGTTGGGTATATTGGGGAAAAATGCCGGGCGGGGGCATGACAACGATTTTTTTTCAGACGGTCAACCATCATCCCCCCTCAAAGAAAGGGAAATTGGGGGCTTAAAACCAGAATGGATTCTTTTCAGGGCTTCATACAAAGGTTCCCTGTGGGCTGAAACGTTAGGGGAACCCTTGTCTACCCGTAAATCACCATGCCAAAAAAGCTTGAATGTTTTTTTTCCAAAGAGGGGTTGGAATGTCTCTGATAGCAAAATTTTTTGGGCCCCTTTTGTGAGGTGCTTTTTCAAACCTTTAGAAAAAAAAAAAGGCAGTGGCCCCGAAAAAGGGCTTGAGTAGCGCACCCTTGGAGTTTCTTTTTAGAAAAATTTAGAGTTTTATTGAGGCCAAATGTTGTAGTAAAGACAAAAAATAGAGTTGGGAAGGTTGGGTGGGCCCTTTACCACAGTAAAGGTCATCCACTTTGGTGGAGGGAAAATCTGGGGAAAGGGTTTAGCCCTTTCCCTGGCATCAGACAGGCCCTTTTTGGGGTTGAGAAAATGTTGGGTTGGGGGGTTTTTAGCCCCCTGAGGCCTTACATTTTTGGTTTTTTGTTTTTCCTCTGTTTTTGGGGAAAGCAAATAAGTATTGGGAAAATTCCCCATGGGAGGGGGGGGGGACGCTGAAAAAGGCATTTGCGGGGGCCCCCACTGTAAAAAAGGGTTTAGCAGAAAAAGGGGTATAGGCTGAGTAGAGTGTGGGGGGTTTGGGGCAAAACGGGGTCTCCAGAATGGTGGCTTGATTGGGCAGCTCTAAGGGGCCTGAACTATTCTGAAAATTTCCCCTGGTTTTACCCCGGGGGGGTCTTCCCTTTCCCCACAGGAAAAAAGTGGGTGTTTGCAGGCAGATACAAAGGGGATAAGCGCCCCCTTTCTAGGATAAGAATCTGGGCTTTTTGGGAGGCCCCTTGTGGGGGAAGGGGCTTGGAAGGGGATGGTTAAACCTTGGTTTGAGAAAAAACCTTTTCCCGGAGGTACTTGGGGTGTGTCAAAATTTATCGGGCCCCTTTTTACCACCAAAAGTGTCTGGGAGCTGGTTAGCATGAAATCCCGGGGATAAACGCGTATGTTCCCCAAAGGAGAAAAATTTAATCAAATTTGGGGGGGGACTAGTAGTAAACGGGTTCTTCTTTTTAAAGTGGTTTAAGGTAGGTCCCGAAAGCATTCCATCTTCAAAAAAAAACCCAATAGTAGCTTTTTAGGTTTTTTGAAAAAGGGCCGCTTTTCCCAGTAAAAATTTAAATTGGGCAGTTTGGGGAGACTAAAGAGTTAACAAAACACCCGGTGTGAGGGCCCCGAGGGATTGGAATGGTAAGTTTTTTAAGAAAGTACTTCCAACAACCCCCAACACAGGAGGGCTGAAAACACAAAAAGAGAGAAGGGGGGGGTCTTGAAGGAAGGTTTTTGTTCCCTGTAACTGACCTGGCTCACCCGTTCAAAAAAAAAATGGGGAAAAGGGGTTTCTGCCCCACAACTTGAACATAGAGGGCAGGGCCCCCATTGTTTTTAGTGAAGGTAATTTGGGGTTGGGGGGGTTTGGGGAAAATGGGCCTTTTCCCTTTTCCTAAGGTCGATATTGAATTTCAAAGTGGAGGTGGAGACTTTGGGAATGCATTTGGGCATATTCTGGTGAGGCCCCAAAGGGGGTTTTTCCGGGGGGTTGGGTTTGGAAATTCTGGATCTGCCCGTTTCCCCCTTTTTATGTCCCTCCTTTCCCCCACTTTGAAACACGTGGGGGTGCCCTGCCCGGGGGGTATTTCCCCGATGTTTTGGGTTTTTGGGTAAGGGGACCCCCCCAATTTCCCGGGGCCCGGGTGTATTGCCCTTTCCCAGGGAAAAAGGGGGAAAAATCAGAAGGGAAGGAAAGGGCCTCCAGAAAACGGAGGGGGCAATTTAAAATTTTTGGGGGAAACGGGAAAACAGGGACACCAAGGGGGGGGGGGTTGAAAAACCCTGATAGGGGGAAAAATTTATCTTCATCTTTGGGGGACGGGTTTACTTTTGGGGGGATTTCTTTGATCCCGCTTTGGGGGGTTTTTCTTTTCCAGGGGTTTTGGGAATAAGCAAAAACTTTTTCCCAGGATCCCCAAACCAAAAAACTTGAGCGCCCTTTCCCCCAGTTTCTTCTTAATATCTTTTCCCTTTTGGCCATTAACAAAAGATTTTGACTAGTAGGGTCCCGTTGAAAATTTAACTCTGGGATCAAAACCTTGATTGCAAAAAAAGGGAAAGTATCCTTGTATAAAACTTTCAACGGGCTCCCCGTCATCCTGTGTTTGGAAACAAGATAATTGGGTGAATTTCCCCGAAGGCGGTCAGGTTGCCCATTTTTTCCAAAATTTCGAAAAAGAATTCATTTTACCAAGTGGTAGCCTTAAGGGTTTCCTTTTTTTTTTGAGTCAAATTTAGATAAACTTGTAATTTTTCGGGGCCAAAAACCCTCCCCCCCCTTAATGCTGGCAAAAGAGACTCAAAATTTTCCATGTAGCGGAGTAAAGTTTTTTTTTACTTGTTATCCTTCCCTTTTTTAAAATGGGATTGGCTGTTTTTAGGGGCTGGTAGTGGGGTGGGCAAATTTTGGGCAAATTGGGATGGATAAAGGATACATACTTTGGGGGCCTTTTTTTTCTTTTGTTTCAAAATTTTTATTGAGCCCGAATGGGAGGGGTTTGGGGGAAGGGAAAAAGGGGTGGCCTTTAACCCTTTATTGGCATTTTTTCCTGTGTTTGGGTCTGTTGGGTTTAACCATTACCGCAGCACTGGAGTTTTTGGATTAAAATCCCTCCAAAAAGATGCTCTGCAAGGCATTTGGGTTTCGGAGGTGGGGGCTTTAGAGCTTTTTCAGTGGTTTTAAACTTGGGGTGTTTAACCCCGGGGATGCCTGGTAAAAACCCTTCTGGAACTTCGGGTACGGTTATTAAAATTTGGAGTTGGAGGCTTTGGGGGCTGAAGGGGGTTCTGAAGGCTTCGGCCCCGAGCCGCCACTTTTGGGGGGTCACTTTCTGACAAGACGGAAATTTTCCCCAAGTGATGAAAAAATTGGGTGGATATTCAATATGGGCCTTTTAAAACCCTAGTTTGAGCACGGACGTGACCCGGAAAAACCCTAGAGGCCCGCACTTATTGGCTGGTAAAGGGCCCGACTTTTAAAAGTTCTTTTGGGTTTTGGGCCCGAGCAAAGGGTTTTACAAACTGTTAAAAAGGGCCCGTTGGGGAAAACATTGATTAAAGGGGGGTTGCAAATCAATACGGACCCTACGCGTGAAAAAAAAAGATTTCAAAAGGGGGATTCCGGGCCCGGGGGGGGTTTTGGGAAAATTTGGTGGGGTTGAAAAAGGGCCATGGCTCTCTATGATTGGTTTCCCCTGTCATGCTGAATGGATTTCCCCCCTGGCTAGGGCTATGTTTTCTGGCGAAAGGGCCCCCCCCCCAATGGGGTTGTTTTTGGGGGTGCATTCACATGGCCTAAAAACGGAGGGGTTGTCTTTTCACCCGGGGCCGGCTGACAGTAACCCCCTCTGATTTTGGGCCGAAAGAGGCTTTTTAAACCCCGTGGATCCCCCGGGCTGGGGGGAAACTTTCCCTTGACCCAAAGTGTCTTTACGTTTATCAAAGGGGCCCAGGTTTTTGTGGAAAACCGGACTCTGGCGGGAGGGGAAAGGGTGAATTCCCCTGACCCGAACTCCGAAAAAATGGGGCCAAACTGCCGGTTTTTATTGATTTTAAAACCCCTTTTCCCTTTTTTTTTCCCTCTGATCATGGAAGGGCAGGACAAATTAAAGAGACTATCCCTTAAAATGAATGGAAAAAAAGGATGACTTGTTCCCTTTTGGGGGCATTGTAAAGTACCTTCGCAGTTTTAAATACAGGGTAAAGAGGTGTAACAAATTGGCACCACAAAGGAAAGGCTGGACTAAGGTTTACCACTTTTCCGGGGGGGGGTGCGGAAATAAATAACAACCCCGGCAATTGGGGGGTAAAGGGGGGGGGGCCTTTTTGGGGGTGGAAAGGGGGGCAGGATCAGATGATCATTTTGGGGATGAGGGAAAAAATGGGGGTTGTGGGAGTGGGGTTTTGTGGGAGGGACAGTGGAAATGGAAACCCTTTTGGGGTAAAAGGAAGGAGAGGATTTGGATATCCTCTGGCCCCACACAACACAATTTCAGCAGGGGGGGGGATTTTTTCTGGCCACAAAATTTTGGGGGCACACCCAGCACAAAAAATCGCTCCATTATAAGGGTGGGTTTACATTTTGTCGGTGAAAAAATACTTAAACCAAAAACATTTCCTTTCTTTTTCACACCCCCCATCTCAGCCCACCCTTCTTTTAAAATCTCTTCAGCTGTTCCTTTTTTCCAAGGGTAATGCAGCATCTAAAAACTTGCTATCCCTGGAAACCCTCCCTTGTTGTTTTTACATAAAAACCCCCCCAATTTAAAGGTAATTTTTACCCCCCGGGTGAAAAACCCCCACATGTTCAAAAAAAATTTTTTAAAACCCTTTCTACATTCTTCTTTCCTTCTCCCTTTTCACACTAGGCCTGGCCCCACGACTGAGCCCCCCTTTAAAGGGCCGGTTTTTTTCCCCCCACAAACTCGAGGGAAACCCCCAATCCCCTATCCCCCCCTTTTTTTTGCCTTTTTTAGAAGCACATGTACTAGCGTACCTCCCCCTCGAGCTACCGGTTAACTTTGGGGGCCCCTCCTTCTAGAATTTATCCCCCACCCCCTGCCAAATTTGGGGCTGTCCTGATCTAGTAGAGTTTTGTCTAGTCTGCAAATGTCAACCCCTCTTTCCCTGTGTATCCAATCTCGCTAGAATTCCCCTTTGCTGCAACCAGCAACATGTGCTTCAGGGGGTAGCTAGAAATTTTTCCCACTCATTTCCCGTCTGAAAAGACAGAAAACAAGCCCCAAACTAGGTAGGTTTCCAAATTAAACCCCCTGTGTTCCCGTCCTTTTCCGCAAAGGGCACCAAATGATCAAGACTAGTCAGGCAGGCTCGGCAGCTTGGGGTCCGGTTCTTGAGCAAATACAGGGGAACCCGCGCTCAACAAACACCCCCCCCCCCCAAACCGGGAAAACCCTTTCCCAAATCAAAAAGGCAAGCTACCCGTTTCAAAAAAAAAAACCAAACAAATTTCCGTGTTTTTTAAGTGGGGGTGATCATTTCCCCCCCCGTTTTGGACAGTCCAAGGTGAAACCCAAAGGGGGGTTCCCCTCAGGGCCCAAAGGGAAAAGTTTTTCCCGTCTTGGGACTTGCCCCCCCATTGGGCCCCCCAAAAGTTTTGGGGTTCAGGGGTAACCCCCGGGCCCGACTAACCCGCGTTTCCCAAAATTTTTAAAAACTGATTGCCGGGCATGGAAAAATGACACCCCAAAACCAAAAGCTGGTTTTGGTTCCTCCCCATGTGAAGCAGACCCAGAAAAAGAAGAGACTTTTTTTACAATACAATGGATTTTTTTTTCAAAAATGGTTTCAGGGGGTGGCCTAAGTTCCCTTTTTTTCTTGCAGTTTCCCGGAATGTGGGGGAAAGTTTTAATAATGTTTTTGCACCCAAAACTTCCCTTTTCAAAGCATTAGAAAAATAATGTTTCCCCTCACATTATTCCTCCCTGCAAAACCCAAATTTAAAGGGAAGGAAAACCATTCCCCAAAAACCCGAAAAAAATTAAATACGAAGAGTTTTAGAACTCATTTTTTGAAAAAAAGGGTCCTTTGTGCCCATGTAACATCACCATAAAAAAGTTTTGACTTTAAAACTGTTTTTATTTCATTTTGTTAAAAAACCTGTTAATTCTTTATAATTCACCAAATGGAAACCCTTTTTTGTTGTTAAAAAAAAATGAAAAGGTTATAAAAAACTGCATTTTCATAATAAAATTTAGAAAAATGCATTTTGAGGTTTTTTTTTTTATAAAATATACTATCATAGGCAGTTTGTTCAAAAACCTTTCAATTATACTCTAATAGTTGATGACTGGAAAATTACAATGATTGCAATTCATAAAGGTAGTTTTTGAAAATAAGAGAAAATATTATTTGCATAATAATTTGGAACACAGTGTATACAGGAATATGTGGCTGAATATAACATTATAAGTGATTGCCAGCATGGTTTTACTAAAACGTAAAACAAAAAGTATGGTAAAAAGCTATTTCATGTAAATCCCTTCAAAAGACAAGGGGACATTCCCTTCATCTAGAGAAAAAGGGAATCAATCTTCACCATGAGAATTGTGAATCTGTGGAATAGCCTGCCTGAGGAGTTAGTCACAGCAAGAACAGTTGAGGGTTTCAAGAAAGGCTTAGATAACTACCGAAAACTACAAAATGTAATACTCATGAAGCCATATAAAATTCTAGATCCATTCTGATGGCAATTTTGGGAGCAGAAATTAAATATTTATATAGGGCAGATTGGTTCTTGCCTTATGGGTTTCAAATTTTCATCAGTAGGGGAAACTAACCATAACAATTCCCTATCCCCCCTTCATCCACCTCTTTCCCCACCCTTGACTGAACTTGATGGACATAACTCTTTCTTCAGCCGTACTAACTATGTAACTATGATAGTCACTGCACCTCTGCTAACAAAGTTGCATCAACAGAAAAGGCTTCAATTTTCATGGCAGTATCAGAATTGGACTTTCGCTGATTGGCAAAAGGTTGCCTTCTCACATTTTCTGCTCCACCGAACGGATGAAAGTTGGCGTGTTAGCCGAAAAACATCAGAGAACGAACAACCTGCAACCATTTCTGGAAGAACACAAGCTGGTGGTGGTTAGGGTCTGGGGAATGTTTTTGTGGCAGTCTCAGGGCCACTCATTCACGTAGAAGGCACTTTTAACTAATCTGACTATTAATCCATCCTTACTGATCATGTACACTCAGATGTGCTGATTGTCTTCATTCTGGCAGATGGGATCTTTCTGTGAGACAATGTCACCAATCTAAAATGTCTGGCATCGGTTGGAAGAGCATGACCAAGATTTCCAACTACTACCCTGGCTCCCTTATTCACCAGACTTGAACCCAGTTGACCATCTGTGGGACCTTGAGCATCATGTTTACTTTATGGATCCCCCCTCCATGGACCAACCAGCAGCTGTGAGATGCAGTCAGCATGGCTCCAGATACCTGAGACAACTTACTGTACCAAGACCTTATTGAATCACTCCCAGACTGTGTAACTGCTGTCTGTGCTGCACATGGTAGTTACTCTGGATATTAGCTGGTGGTCATAATTTGACTGAGCTGTGTACAACCCCTACCTGAGGCTGTCAGTGGAGTGGGTTGCTTGGTGTGTGCTGTTGATAACTTTTACACTTAATTTGGTTGTTGAGGTCATGTTTGGTTATGGCAGGGCTTGTGGCACTTGTTTTTTCGGCTATGCTTGTATATGGGTTGTGACTTCCATTTTCAATCGAAGTCATGGCATTGTGCCTGATCCATCAGTCATGGCATTGTGCTTGATCCATCAGTCATGGTATTGTGCTTGATCCATGAGTCATGGTATTTTGCTTGATCCATGAGTCATGGTATTGTGCTTGATCCATCAGTCATGGTATTGTGCTTGATCCATGAGTCATGGTATTTTGCTTGATCCATGGTACAACAAATTCACATGGTGTCAGTGGGCCACTGACTTATAATGGCATTAACCTTGATTTCTTTGATGCTTTTAACATTTTGCAAAACAGGATAGCATAGAACTGTTAGAACTTCTGACCTAGGGTTTTCCTATTCTTCTTATTGATTTTTCCCTTATTTTGACGTTCCAGGTCCCCCTTGTTTGACATTACATATTTACATAGTTTATAAGGCTGAAAAAAAGACAGATGTCCATACGGTTCAGTCTAATGTGCTATAGTGTTGATTCAGAGGAAGGCAACTCCCATGAGGTGGAAGCCAATTGTCCTCATTTTATGGAAAAAAATTCCTTCCCAAATCCAATCTGGCAATCAGAATAAATCCCTGGATCAACCACCCTACTCCAGAATCCTCATCACTATAACTTGTTATATTATTACACTCTAGAAATGTCTCCAGACCCTTCTCCAGAATCCTCATCACTATAACTTGTTATATTATTACACTCTAGAAATGCATCCAGACCCTTTTTGAACTCTGTTAGTGAATACACCATGACAAGTTCTTCTGGCAGAGAGTTCCCCAGTCTCACTGCTCTTACTGTGAAGAATCCCTTTCTATATTTATGTAGAAACTTTCTTTCCTCTAGACGTAGAGGACGCCCCCTTGTTCTGGATACAATCATAGGTATAAATAGACCTTGGAAGAGATCTCTATATTGACCTTTGATATATTTAAGCATATTTATTATATCAAAATATGACATTCTCACTTGCTATTATGCATATTTCAAGCTTGTTGTATGATGTTGCAGTTTTATGAAAAGATTAAAAGAATAGCCACTCTACTCTGGTCCCATGTTATAGTCTCTCCTTGGTAATCACTTATAGCTCAGATTGCTTTGTTTTCTATAGTCCATTTTATCTTATATTTATAGATTGCTGCAAGGAACTTTCAATGTTTTTGTCTGACGTAATCCGTCTTCTAAAATAATCAGTCTTGACAGTCAAGAGTTCGGATTCTCTTCAATGGTTGATCGATAATGCATTAAAGTAACCCTGTTTTTAACAAGATGCATAAAGCAATGTGGCTTTTGAAATACTGGGCAATGGGATCTAAGGTCACATGAATATTTGCAACTTCAAGTCTGCGCTAATGTCTTCAACATTTTGTAAAGAGATAATAGGTGATCAGTTACGTAAAAATCCACTTTTATTAGATTGCTTTTATAATGTAAAACTAATAAGCCTCTTAAACTATATAGATGAAATACACACATCATTTTACTACCCTCTGGTAGTGTCTAGTCTGTTGTTTCCTATTAGTATGCCTTAACAGCAACATGGGGTTGCCATACAAATCGTATTTTAATTATGAAGCAGTTGGATGTCAGTTTTCTTTACATTCATTGTCATATGTGAAATGTAAACAGTGGCAATAAAATCATATAATACACTGATGGTTTGATTAGTTTATGTACCATACACATCAGCAACGGTTTTGCACAGATTGGTCCCTTGACCCCTTTTCTCATAGACTGCATTTCATGCTCTCTTCTTTTTCAACCATTGCTCCGTACGCTCCATCCTACAGACTGCTCCACATGACTCCTTTTAAAAAGTCCTTTCCATAATTCCCCTTCTCATACAAACTGCTCACCACAGTTCCACCTCTTGCAGATGGCTCCCCTTGGCTTCACAAAGACTACTCCACATGGTTCTTCCACTCCCACAGACTCTTTCCCATAACCCCCTCTATTATACAGACTATTACATATGACCTTTCTCTCACACAGACTACTCTTGATGCTCTTCTTTAACACAAATACTCCTCAAGCCCCTGTTTCTCTCATAGATCACTCCCCTTGCTCCCTCTCACAGACTACTCCCCAATGACCCTCTCCCAGACTGTTCAAAATGGTCCTACCTCTTACCCATTCTGTTCCCTATGATCCCCATTGTCACACATACTTGCTTACTATACTACTCATTCACAGACTGCTCCCCATGGTCTCTCCTTTTACACAGACTGCTCCCCACGGTTCCCCCTCTCTCACGTACTGTTCTCCATTCATTTTTCTATTACACAGACTGTTTTCTATTCTTTTATGTCTCTCACAGACTGCTCCCATGTCGCCATCTCCTACCAATTGCTTCAATGGTGCTCCCTCTCACAGACTGCTTACCATGCTCCCCTCAAGAACTGCTCCCCATGATCCCGTCTTTCTCTCAGATTGCTCCCCATGCTCCCTCTCACAGA
Source organism: Phyllomedusa bahiana (assembly GCA_025379985.1). NCBI lineage: Eukaryota > Metazoa > Chordata > Amphibia > Anura > Hylidae > Phyllomedusa > Phyllomedusa bahiana. The sequence goes on along the minus strand of JAODAL010006257.1, from coordinate 111,166 downwards.
CCGCTCATTATGACCCTTTTCACACATACTGGGCCACATTTATAGTATCTAATAGTATCAATAGTGTCTAACTGTAACAAAGTTTTAAGTTAGACCAGACAGTCTTACAATGCGCCACATTTATCACAGTGTTGATAAATCTGGCGCTGGTTAGAACTGTCTGGTCTAAGTTTGTACAATCTTCAAGATGGCTTACTTTTACGCCACTAACTGCAACAAAATTCTGGAAGCATTTTTGGTGCATTTTAAACCATGCCCTTTCCAGTGAAATCACACCTCTTTCACAGAGGCCACACCCCCTTTTTTTGTTGGCCGCGGTGCAGAAGTGTGTGAAACTGTCTTAGACACATAGTAAATGTGGTGTAAAGCTTGTAAGACGTTATTTTTGGCGCAAATTGTGCCAGAATCTAAAACACATAGTAAATGTGGCGTAAAGCTTGTAAGACGTTATTTTTTGGTGCAAATTGTGCCAGAATTCTGGCGTAGCTGCCTTGATAAATGTGACCCAGATTTCCCCATTGTCTTTCCTCTGATAGATTCTCCCCATGTCCCCCTCACACAGGCTTCCCTCTTTAGTCCCTCCTTTTACACAGACTGCTTCCGTCGGTTCACCCTCTCTCACATACTGTTCTCCAATTGTTCCTCTATTACACAGACTACTCTCTATGATTCTATCTTTCTCACAGACTGCTTTCATGTCTCCATCTCCTACCAATTGTTTCAATGTTCCTCCCTCTCAAAGACTGCTTGTTCCCCTCAAAAACTTCTCCCCATGATCCCCTCTTTCTCTCAGATTGCTCCCCATGCCCCCTCTTACAGACCGTTCATTATGACCCTTTTCACACATACTGTTCCCCATTGTCTTTCCTCTCATAGATTCTCCACATGTCCCCCTCATAAAGGCTGCACTCTTTAGTCCTTCCTGTCACACTGTGGTTCTCCCTCATTCACATATGCTCCTCATTCCTACTCAGACATTGCTCATTATGGTTCCCACTCCCACAAATTCTGTTTCCCATTGTTGCCCCATCTCACAGATTGCTCCCATAACACAAACTGTTACGTATACTGCTGTCTTCTCCCATATGACTGGACCTATGGGGTCTCTTGGGGTCTCTTCTCACACAGACTACTTACCATGCTTCTTCTTCTGTCACATTCTCCATATTTCTCCATTCTCCATATTTCACTCTGTTACAGAGCCTGCTCTCTTCTACACTATCTCTCTCACAGATTCCTCGCCTCACTCATGCTGTTACATAGACCACTTTTTTCTCCCCTGTGTCTCTCACAGGGCCCCCATGTCTCTATCTCTGACTAACTGCTTCAGTAGTCCCCCCAAAAAGTGCTACTCATGCCCCTGACTGTTCCCTTCTGTTAAAAACACTACTCCCTAGTCCCGCGTCTCTCTCACTGGGAGTCAAAGTGATGCACAGCAATATTGCCAAGAAACAGCAAAGACATTCATCCGTGTTGAAATTACCAAAATGGTAAACTGACTGCAATAATGAACTCGCAATAAGCAAACCATACGAAAGTGAATGCTTTTTTAGGCAAAAATAAATTATACAAAGCAGTAATATCTTCCCAATTGAGAGCAAACGTAATTGACATTAAAGTACACATCCATTTTGGAGGCATATGTGGTTACAGCAACAGCAATTCCGTACAAATCAATTTAGGGCATTTAAAGATAATGCAATTCCCTAATGTATGAGGTTCTTCCCCTCCAAACAGTCCGGTAATGCACTGAGGAACATAACTGAGAATTCTGTTGATAAGACCTTTACTTTCTGTTGAATCTCATTTTATTAAATTTAACACAGTGAAATAAAGCCATTCAGTCGTAGCTTCCTAATAATCCTCCTGCTCTTTTCTCCGTATTACAGGATTCATGTTTAATGAGGGAACAAGTGTGTTTCACCATTTTCCTCCATTAGTTGCTACTAATATCTTAACATTTAAAGCATCACAAGCATGAAATAACAGACTCTCAGATTAAAAGATTTTCTATAATAATTTTTAATATTTATAAAATAAGTAATACAAACCTTTTAAAACCTTCTCCCAATATAACGCCTATGATCCGTCATTGGACTGTGTCACAGCAGCAGTGTCACGCATGCTATGCTGAATATGACTGCTGCAGAGGTGCTGACAGTAAGGGAGACATGTATGAAGGAAGGAGCTTCAAAGTGAATTGTCGAGTCTGGTTTTCAGTGTATGATGTGCCTGAATGTATGAAAGTGGTTTTTGTGCGATTATAAATGGTGTCTAAAGTTCATCACACCTCGCCTATGTGTTTGGCGCATTACGTATTAAAAATGCACCAAACATGTATAAAGGCTAAAGATAGGCTGGAAATAAAAGAAAAGTCATTAGAATAGCATGTCAATGAATAGAAACTATGGTACTGATCTCGCTTGGTGGACAACAGGTCCCAGCAATACCTGTGCTGCGCTGGCTCTTGCTGTATGTAGAATAAAGGGTGAGAGCAGCAAAAATTAATTTAAAATTTAATTTAGTAGAAATGAAAAATTAAAAAATCTGAACAACATCATCAGTGGGTTTTTAATGTAAAATTAGTTTTTAGATTCTATTAATTTTAAATTTAAGTTTATGTGATAATATTTTTATTACATTTAAATAATTAAATTTTATATGATTTGATAATTATTATAAATTACTTTTTAATATTGCACTGGTGTAAGCTGAGAAATATTGGACATTTTTTGCCCTAATGGCAAATCTATCTCCACTTCCACTCCTCAGGCTCATTCATATATGTATACACCAAAATAATCCAAACCTTTTGGGTATTAGTAGTTCGGAGAAACTCTGAACCCACCACATAATAAACCCCTCTCAATAGAACATATAGAAGCCAAACAAAACTGAGAGTATAGGGTAAAACATACTTTTATTACTTACAAATATTAAAAATAGTAGTACAAGACAGTGTGTGTCCATAAGAATCCAAGAGAAACATGGGTGGACAAGGTAAATACACAGGCAAGAAAGGTGTATAGTGTTACCATGAGTCAAATAGGTAAAACCAATATTTGTAGTTCCCACGGTGGGTGCTGGACAGGGTCTATCACCGGTAAGAACTTGCTGTTACCATCATTTGTAACTTTTTGTTTCCCCTGGCTTCTTGGCTTGAATTGATACACTTAACATTCACTTATGGGCCACACTGTCTTGTACTACTATTTTTAATATTTGTAAGTAATAAAAGTATGTTTTACCCTATACTCTCAGTTTTGTTTGGCTTCTACTCATTCATATATGTGTCTAATGTTACGAGTGTGGTGCGACACGCCTCCATAATGCCCCCAGAACACCTCTTCATGTTAGACGCATTTGAAAGTGTCTTACGAACAATGCACCTAACACATTCATTAGGTGCATTAGACATCGTAGCCGGGTCATTTTGCTGCAGTTGACGCCAGAAAAGGGTGAAAACCTGATCATACATATCTCCTTAAGTGTGAACAGAGACCAGCGGTGGACTACATGACCATAGACACGGAAAGAGTTAATTAATTAATTTTATTCAATTACATAGCGCATAATATCCCTACGTACAATATATGGCTACCCCGACATTGTAGATAGGGATATTTTTGTGGCTCCTTTTTTTCCTTAAGATTAGAGTGAGTGTAGAATTGTCTTTAATTTATCTTATTTGGTGATTAAAAGTTGTTTTATCCTTCGAAGGTCACTATTGTATTGGTTGTTATGTGTTTATACTTCAGTGGGACATCGAATACATCAAGGGCTTTTGGCTCCCCCAAATTCGTAGCTTTGAGTTGTGGTTGTTCAATTACATAGCACCAATATATTCCACAGCACTCCACAGAGATTAATGTACTTCAGATTGGGAGTGAGGTGTTTACAGGGGGCGTATGTGTATTTATCTGCCAGTGCTAACAAGGCTTAAAAGGAACCTGTCAGATAGGTTATGCCCCCCTTGCTGAGGACAGCATAAGCACATGACAGACATGCTGTTTCTAGCGCTGTGTCCATTCTCTGCAGCAGTTTCAGAGCATTTATTGCTCAAATCTGGTACATTGCAGCCTGTTCTGCCATAGATGAGTACAGCTTATTCATGACTGGGTGTTAGCCCCACCCACTTATGACTAGCCCCACCCACCTGCTCTTTGTTGACAGGTCTCTACCTAGTCACAGTTAGGCTAGGTCTACACAGCACAGGTTTTGGGTTTTTCACATGGCGTAATTGCATGTCTCTTATCTCTCTGCCCATATAATGATCGCATTGTATGCGTGGGGGGGGAGGGGCGATGCGTAATCCATAGCTCTCTATGAGAGCTATGGATTACTGTAATTTTGAATGTCGGCACGCATTTCGACGCATATGACGTGCAATATGCGGCGAAGTACATGGCGAAATGTGAGCAAAAATAAACCATGTGAACATACCCTAACACTCTGTGTTAGAATATGTCCTTCGCAAGAATGCTGATACCTATGAAGGTGCAACTGCGAAAAGCTGGGTTTCTACAACAATAATGCAAGGGCACAGAAGAATAGATAAGGTTAGCTACAAATACATGGAAAAGTACTGGTCATTAAAAAAGCTGCAAACTTTATCTCACCCTTATGAAACTATAGAATTTTTAAAGGAATTAATATCCATATCACGGGTCATGCCGCAGTCTGTGCCCTGGACTGTGGACATATCAGTGCCTCCGCTTCTGGTCCTGCTGTGGCTTCCTTAGCGGGTGTCACGGTGGCCCATGTTCTAGTTCTTGCCAGTGTCCTTGCTGTGGCTCTGACTGCATGCACTCACCTGTCCTTGCTCCTGCTGCTGTTTGTGATCCTGTGCACTTCCGTCCTCTGTCTAAGGGTCAATTAGTTGTTGTTCTTCCTAGAATTCCGACCCCTGTCTGCTGTGCTATTGCTGAGTTAAACCCCGTGTTACCAGTATCTTCAGTGATTTCCTGTGTTAACCCTGTGCTATCCAGTGCTTAGTTTCCTGACATTGTACCTGCCAGTTACCTGTCTGGGATTCTGCTATCCATCTACGGCTATACACACTGGGGCCCGTCACCTCTGCCTTTACCCGGTGTCCCTGTCCTGCACTTCGACTGTTACAGCGAGTAGCCTACCATCTACACTCGCGGTGGCCCAGAGGATCCACAAATATCAGGTCGTTTCTAACCACTGCATTAGAAAACGTGACGTATGCTGCCGCCAAATACATCAAATTAGGACTACATTTGCTCTACTAATTTTGATGGGTCTTGGTGGATACCCCCAAAGTACAGCAAAACATCATGTAAATCCTCCCTTACGAGTACATTCAGCTTGTACTTTTTCATATTTTAGAGTCATCACTTTGTCCTTCAACAGTACAATAGGTTTACTTGTAACTATAGTAATAGATGAAAGCTGAGTTACAAAATAACAAATAAAGTGATGTGAATGTAAGAATTTCTTTAAACATATATAAATACTGGTGAGATATTGGTAAAATAGTGTACTCTTGTATTCCACAACTCTTCTAGTTGAACATAAAGACTCTGTTGTTGTCTTCCAGCGATCCACACTGCTGTTTCATTAATCCTTATTTTGTATTTGGCCTTGGGATTTAAGAGCTAATTAAACAACTAGTCCCCAATTGTCAGAGTCATTTGTTATTGCCACATACTATAGCTGACCATTGTGGGGCTATCATTCACTGTGTGTGCTACCTGCATATTTCATGACTGAGTCAGACACTATCATACTTTCACATAGACCATTTGTACAAAATGTGCCATCGCTCAGCGCTCATTGGAAAAACATGAAAGCAGATTTTCACTCATTTCTAATCCTGAAAAAAAAAGTTTCATTTGTATTACGCCTAATGAAGTTTATAAAAACTTTAAATAATTGCACCCTATGAAGATACTAAGCTTCTAATTTGTATCATAAATTGACCAAATATTTGGTAGCCAATAGTGCCACCTGTTGGTCAGTTGGTTAAGCACAATCTCTTTTTTGAAATGAGATAATTGCAAATTCTAATTGAAATACTAATTGCAAAATAAAAATACATAAAAAAAATAATTATATAATAAGGTAAATTGCACTAGTAAAATAAGGGCTATGTAAAAAGGTGAGCGGCACATGGACATGAAAATATTGTTTGGCACAGCCAAGAGGTAAACTGTGTAAAGTTACATTATTAATTTCCTTATCTATTGCTGAAAAGTCTGGAGTATAATGCAGTGACTGGTAGGAAAAAGCAGACGTCATGCCAAGCACATGAAAGACAAAGCATATGGAATTTCATCTAATGACATATCGGCAAAACATCTAAAAATACCTCAAGAGGGAATATCTGAGAAACATAGGAATTGTGAGACACTATTACAACCACCGGTATAATCAACGTTACATTTCCCGTCTATTAGTAATGGAGGGAAAGTAAACAGAGCTCGTTTTATGTTTTGGGAGTTGGGCTCTTTTTAACCCTCTTAAAGCTACTTGACATCTTGTGAAGTAGTGAAGAAGTGATACATACAGTAAGATGTAAAGTTTACTGAGATAGACTGAACGTCAAGCACAGATAACCATAGGGACAAATTTAATGCTGCAATCTTAAACCGATTCAATTATATAACATATTCTGCTTGTTTCTCATCCATATGCATTGCGGATTGTATGTGCAATATCTAATATTTTACAAATAGTTGCATAGGAATAAAATATTACAACTCATGAAACTGTGTCAATGAAAGAAAAAAATCGCAGCTGAAATTATTTATGTTGTTGTCCCCCTAGTGCATTAGATGGTATACTGTATTGTGCAAAAGTTTCAGGCAGGTGTGGAATAAGTGCTGCAAAAATGATGCAAATCAGACGTGGTGTCTGGCTCTAAATTTATTCTGCAGCAGGACAACAACCCCAAACATCCAGGCAATATCATTAAGAATTATGTTCAGGGTGAACAAGGAGTCCTGGAAGGGATGATGTGGCCCTCACAAAGCCCTGATCTCAACACCATCAAGTCTGTTTGGGATTAGATGAAGAGGGAGTGAAGGACTAGAGCAAGTCTAAATCCATAAAAGTTTTGGGCGTTGTACTCCAAGATATTTGGAACAACCTCCTTGCCAGGTTCCTTCGACATGTATGAACGGGGCTCTGTCAGTTTTCTGTTGTTGCCCCTTTCCGACATAACTAGTGTGTATCCGACACCCTCGACAGTCTTGTATGTGCCAAATGTTAGGGGGTATGTTGTGCCAGATTTACAGGACTATATTTACTATTTTGCCATAGGCAAACTTAAACTCTGTCTACAAGTGCCACCCGCTGCAGAGGGTGTCAAAAGGGAGCCTTATTTGTCTTGTGTCCATTAAATTAGGGACGATTGCCCAAGTAGGAGGCTTGGGATCCCTTACTGGAGTTAGTAAATTGCTGTATATACAAGGCTTTCCTGTTGGTAGGTGGGGTTCCACCAGACTTGATAGTGGAAAAGGAGCTATTCCTTCTTTCAGAAGTAGAAAGGGTTAAATGGTGAGGTTAGAAATCAGGTTTTTAAATAGTGTGTATAGAGGTTAAGAGTTATACATAATAAAAGTTACATTTTAGTGTTTTATGGTGTATAATCAGACGCACTCCAAAATTAAGTGCATTATAAATCCCTGCGACACTTTGTAGTGCGCCTGAGATCGGAGGGCATGCCGGAGGTATGTTGCACTGTCATACAAAGCTATACATGTATGACTTTAACAACAGGTAGATCAATTTAAAAGTGGTTTACCTGAGCCTGAATTGTCGTTTTGTATCTAGAAAGCGCTAAATAAAATTGCCGCGATAAAATTGGCACCAAAAATCATGCATGTTGCTCTAAGTATCTTATGCATATAATAGATATAGCAGGAATGCAATTCAAAATATTCCAAAAGTTTATTGTTTGCATATGACTTTTCTCACTATCTGACATGAAATCAGAATAAACCTTACCCATTTTAGGTCAATTAGAGAGAGAATTTTTCAAGTCATTTTTTATTACTTTCTGCAAAGTCAAAAGTTTACATACATTTAATTAATATTGGTAGCATTGCCCTTAAACTATATGACTTGGTTAACATTTTGGATATCCTTCCACAAGCTTCTCACAATAGTTGGTAGGAATTTTGGCCCATTCCTCTCGACAGAACTGGTGTAACTGAGCCATGTTTGTAGGTCACCTTGCTCGCACCTGCCTTTTCAGCTTTGGCCATAAATGTCCAATAGGATTGAGATCAGGGCTTTGTGATGGCCACTCCAAAATATTGACTTGGTTATCCTTAAAGGGGATGTATCGCTTCCTTACTTCGGCTGATTCACACTCCTCTTAGCTTCCCAGCTCTGTGAATGCAGGGGCGTTTCTTCCCCTCCCAGCTGGATGACATCATCCCCCCTTCACATGTGTCCTGAGACTACCCCCCCCCTCCCCTCTTAGTCCACATATCACTGTGTCTCTCCCTCTTAGTCTTATTTGATAAGAGCTGTATACATACCACAGGCTGCATTCAATCTAATCTGAGCACTGATCTCTCACAGCTGGAGATGTATTACAGCTTTCTAAGAACGGCACAGATCTGCGTGTATGCAGGAGAGTTAGGCACAGGGTCAAAACTGTCATGTTTTCTCATTGTACAATCTGCTGCAGTCTGTTTCTGCTAGGTGTGGAGACAGAAAATGCTACGTCCCCTAACTCTGAGTCAGACACAAAGCTCCTTGAATTGACCCAGGGGCTGTACAGAATGTAAATGAGCTCTCAGCTAGTGAATTGCAAGGAGGAGGGATCAGGAGGGATTAGATCCACACTGGATATCAGTGTAAATAAAAACACAAGATAAGGGACACTGTGAGAACAAAGCAGCTTTGCTAATGACATCCAATTGCAAAGTTGCTTGTTTTCACTGTCCCCTTATTCTGAAGACCATTTAATGAAACGATAACACCCCTTTAAGCCACTTTGTAACCAGTTTGACATCATTCTTCAGGTCATTGTCCATTTGGAAGACTCATTTCCACCTAAGCTTTAACTTCCTGGCTGATGTCTTGAGATGTTGCTTCAGTATTGCCACATAGTCTTTTTTCCTCGTGATGTCATATATTTTGTAAAGTGCAATAGTATCTCCTGCAGCAAAACAACCCCACAATATGACGATGCCACTCCCGTGTTTCACAGTTGGGATGATGCTTTTTGCCTTAAAAGTTTCTCCATTTCCTCCATTGGTCATTGTGGCGAAATAGTTCAATTTTAGTTCCATCAGACCACAGGACATGTCTCCAACTGTAGGTCTTTGTGCTTGTGTGCATTTGCAAACATTGATCTGGCTTTTATATGTTTCTTTCTCTTTCCTGGCAGAGTGGCTTTTCAGCCCATATTGATACAGTACTCGTTTCACTCTGGATAATGACACAATCTTACAAGCCTCCACCAGCAGCTTCACAAGGTCTTTTGCCTTTGTTCTTGGGTTGATATGCACATGTCAGACCAAAGCATGTTCATCTATAAGACGCAGAACCTGTCTCCTTCCTGAACAATATGATGGCTGGACATTCCTATCTTGTTTGTACTTGTATATAATTGTTTGTATAGATGAACGAGGCACCTTCAGATATCTGGAAGTTGCATCCAAGGATGATCCAGACTTGTGCAAGTCCACAGTTCTCTTCCTGATATCTTGACTGATTTCTTTAGACTTTCCCATGTTGTTACACACAGAAGCAGTTTTTTTCTCATTATTCTGGCATTTGGCAAATATAAATAATTTTGGTTCCTAATTAACCTAAAACGGGTAAGGTTTATTCTGATATTAACTCAGATATTGAGAAAAACATGCACATATGTATTTTTATATAGTGTATGTAAACTTCTGGTTTCAACTGTATATGGGTAGCTTGGGGCTTCAAATGCATGAAAAAGCTAACTTTATTTATACATGGTGGTGGATTTACTGTTTTTTTGTTTACCATCCTCACCATGAAAAAAAATCAGTAAAAGTTAACTGGTAAAGTGTATATACCTCTAAATGATGCCAATAGAAACTACATCTCACAAAATCCCCATTTGGCAATGTTGGCAAAATAAAAAAGTTATGGAATTTGGCAACTGATAAAAGATACTTTTATTGAGCAAAAGTGTTAAAAATATCTTTACTTATTTATTATTGCCATATTTGTACAGGTCTGTTGTAAAGTTAAAGGGGTTGTCTCACTACATGTATTCATCCTGCCTCAGTCCTGTTTTCTGTTTCATTTTTGAATTCAGGGGCATGTTTACTGACTTGACTGTCCTGCAGTGAGGACCTGCTGTGGACAACAGGTCTGTAGCTATAGCAACAATGCTGGCAGCCTATCAGAAGAGCTCAAACAGGTCTGTAGCTATAGTGACCTGAGGAGCTGATGCAGCCCATTCAAGAGGGGATATCTCAGAATAGGTAGGACACTGTCAATGGACACATATTGCTAAGTGACTTGTTTTTGCAAAATCTTTAACTTACAAAGCAGCAATCCTTGTAGTGAGACAACCCCTTTAATATGTAATTTATACCACACAGTGAACAATGTAATGAAAAAATCACAAAAATCGTCAGAATTGCTGTTTTTTGCCATTTTGATTGCATGACCTACAGTGTGCAAATTGCATCCTGTTTAATAAAGATCTATTAACTCTTAACCTAAGATTAAAAGTGAAGATATAGGACACAGCATATCCAAGACGCAAACCATCTGAAAAGCCGGCCGCGAACCCGTGCCGTGGGGACATGCCCTAAGAATTTGGCCTTCTCTAAAATTTTCCTTTCCATCCATGTTATATAATTTATTAAATGATCTATGTACCCAGCAGTGAAGCCACTAAAAAATACAACTTGTTCAGAAATCAAAGGGGCCTCATTCAACTACAAATGAAAACAAAATACTGATACATAATATTTTCTTTTTAGTCATTTTTATTTTCTCGTTGTAGATTTTTAATTTTGTTCTCTGTATATTATTATGGCTGTAGCCATCTTTCCCGAGCTGCCTTTAGCAGCACTCACAGCAGCTTAATTGACATAGGAGCCTGTGACGAGGCGGGGATCCATTGATTTCTATAGGAAAGTTTTTTAGGCATTATCTATACACATCGGTGTCACCTTTCAGTGCAACCCTGCCTGTGCTGATAATGAAGAGTATGCTGAAAATTTTTTCTTTACGGAAATAAATATTGATAGTAATTTGGGGAATAAAAAAAAACACAACCAAAAATTCTGAAAAATGCTTTTAACGTTAAAACATGAGCTAAACAATAGGTCATTTTCTGGTGACACATGCCTTTTAAATATCTTGATATCATTTATAAAAACATAATAACATACAGATACAAAATGTACTTGGCAGATAGAAAAATAAAAAAGTAATAATTCATAGAAAGAACCAATACCTCAAGACAAATATGAAATACTTGCTCAAAGAAATCCTGGATATATCATCCGTACATCATCATCTGACATCTGTGCCCCATGAACACTACTAATACTGTATGTAGAACAAAGAGACTGTACTGCTCCTTTAAGCAGTGGCCCCTTTTATAAGCAACTGATGGGGCCACAGTGGCAATCAGAAATGTGACATAAAACTATGTTCAATAGTTGAAAAGAATACTTCAAACAAATTAAAGTAAATTATATCAAGTAATATGCATATGCTTTCCAGTTGATGTAGAGAACATTTATAAAATCACTCAATATAAAAGAAAAAAGTATGATATTTGCATTCCTGAATCAAATACTGACATAATAAAAAATATTAGCTAAAATAATGGAAAGGTTTATAAAACTTCTTTAAGATGTAAAGCCAAAACACAGTTTGGCAGAAGATGTTGGTTGTTCCCGGTCAGCAATGTATAAAATTTGGTGCAAGCATAAACCAAGAAAACCAAGAAAAGTGCTAAGGAAAGCATATGGTATGTGTAGGCAGTGAGGCAATACAAAACAATCCAAAGAACTTTACAAGAAAAGGAATGTAAAAAAAGGATTTGCTATAAATAGATGTAAAATTTAACTGAACAGTTCTGTTATCCTAATCCTATTTTCTTCTCTGGTCTCGGTTGGGAGTGAGGACCACAATGGCACAATCTCTGGTGCTGCACCTGTATGACGGGAGTCTCCCTCTCCTTCCACATGTTGTGCCCTCATGGCCATCTCATGCTACCACTCCTCCGATGTCGGTGTCCTTTCTGTCCAGTATTCACTGATCAATTACCAAGCTGCAAGGAACTGATGCTTGAACTTGTCTCTGCTGCCATTCTAATGAAACATATAGAGATAACTGTCTGAACTAAACAATCACATTTTCCTCCTCATTTACAATATTGAGTTGCATGACAGGTTTAGGGAAGATGTTAATCATTATCTAAACAGTCAATGTACTCACTGGTACCAACTGCATTCTAGCAGTTAACTGAGAAGGTGGACAAGTTATACTGCACAGAGATGCAGAAAAGTGCTTAAAAGTTACAAAATAAAGATTTAAATGGAATGTGTCATCAATAAATGAGTTATTGTTGAACTCACGTTTTTATGTTTAACACATCTTTAGGAACTTTCAGTTATTTTTTTTCATTTTCATATAACTTTCAATATTTTTGTAATAATTCTTAAGTAGTGTTGATCGAACTGTTCTAGAAAAGCTAAGTTCTAGTAGAATTTCTAGAATGTTTGGAACTCCAACCAAACTGAACATTTTACTGTTCGTTCGAGTAAAGTTCTAGTTCTAGTTCGGCACGCCACTTTCCGTTTTGCTTTCAGGGACCTTCTGCACTTTTGGCGCCCATCAAATTACCTTTCTGCACTTTTGGCGCCCATCCAATCAGTGCAGAGCACAGAGAAGTGTCAAAAACATCATCGCTGAGGTGTAGGGCTCTCATTGGCTGCTAAAATCACTTCAACTATGATATATATATATATATATATATATATATATATATATATATATATATATATATATATATATATATATATATATATACCATCCAGACCAAAAGTTTGGACACACCTCATTCCAACAGTTTTCTGTATTTTCATGACTATAAAAATTGTAGATTCACAAAAGTGTGAAACAACTGAAAATATTTCTTATATTCTAGGTTCTTCAAAGTAGCCACCTTTTGCTTTGATTACTGCTTTGCACACTCTTGGCATTCTCTTGATGAGCTTCAAGAGGTAGTCAGCTGAAATGGTTGTCACTTCACAGGTGTGCCCTGTCAGGTTTAATAAGTGGCATTTCTTGCCTTATAAATGGGGTTGGGACTGTCAGTTGTGTTGTTCAGAAGTCCGGTGGGTACACAGTCCTCCTGAATGGACTGTTAGAATTTCTATTATGGCAAGAAAAAAGCAGCTGAGTAAAGAAAAATGAGTGGCCATCATTACTTTAAGAGATGAAGGTCAGTCAGTCCAAAAAATTGGGGAAACTTTGAAAGTGTCACCAAGTGCAGTGGCAAAAACCATCAAACGCTACAAAGAAACTGGTTCACATGAGGACCGCCCCAGGAAAGGAAGACCAAGAGTCACCTCTGCTGTGGAGGAAAAGTTCATCCAAGTCACCAGCCTCAGAAATCGCAGGTTAACAGCAGCGCAGATTAGAGACCAGGTCAATGCCACACAGAGTTCTAGCAGCAGACACATCTCTACAACAACTGTTGAGAGGAGACTGTGTGCAGCAGCCTTCATGGTAAAATAGCTGCTAGGAAACCACTGCTAAGGACAGGCAACAAGCACAAGAGACTTGTTTGGGCTAAAGAACACAAGGAATGGACATTAGACCAGTGTAAATCTGTGCTTTTTATCTGATGAGTCCAAATTTGAGATCTTTGGTTCCAACCACCGTGTCTTTGTGCGACGCAGAAAAGGTTAACGAATGGACTCTACATGCCTGGTTCCCAGCGTGAAGCATGGAGGAGGAGGTGTGATGTGTGGGGGTGGTTGCTGGTGACACTGTTGGGGATTTATTCAAAATTGAAGGAATACTTAAAACCCGCATGGTTACCACAGCATCTTGCAGCGGCATGCTATTCCATCCGGTTTGCGTTTAGTTGGACCATCATTTATTTTTCAACAGAACAATGACCCCAAACACCTCCAGACTGTGTAAGGGCTATTTGACCAAGAAGGAGAGTGATGGAGTGCTACGCCAGATGACCCGGCCTCCACAGTCACCAGACCTGAACCCAATCAAGATAGTTTGGGGTGAGCAGGACAATAGACTGAAGACAAAAGGGCCAACAAGTCCTAAGCATCTCTGGGAACTCCTTCAAGACTGTTGGAAGACCATTTCAGGTGACTACCTCTTGAAGCTCATCAAGAGATTGCCAAGAGTGTGCAAAGCGGTAATCAAAGCAAAAGGTAGCTACCTTGAAGAACCTAGAATATAAGACAGATTTTCAGTTGTTTCACACTTTTTTGTAAAGTATATAATTCCACATGTTAATTCATAGTTTTGATGCCTTATAGTCATGAAAATACAGAAAACTGTTGGAATGAGAAGGTGTGTCCAAACTTTTGTTCTATATATATATATATATATATATATATATATATATATATATATATATATATATTTCACTGTATTGCCTTGTGAACACCATTTCCAGCTTCTCCTCATCTATATAGGTATAAAAATTAACCCGAACATCTTCTCCCATCGACTTTAAAAGGGTTCGAAGTTCGGGTTCGAATAGAACTTCAAACTGAATTCACAAAAGTTTGAGATTCTAATCGAACTAGAACTTTTTACTGTTCGCTCAACACTATTTTTAAGTCCTGCAATTTTCACTTTGACCACTAAGCCTAGTAATAGTCTAACACTTCCTGTTCTGTAGAGAAAGCTTTTCAGCAGTCTCCTCATTATCAGCACACGCAGGGTCAAACTGAAAAGAGACACCAATGTGTATAGATAGCACAGGATACACAAGTCACAACAGGAGATAGTCAAAGTTCACCCTCTCACCCTTCCTGCACACTGACTTCTTTCCAGGTCCCAGAGCATGATTTAAAAACTCTCCAATAGAAGTCAATGAGTCTAAGTCAGTCTTAAGGCTCCTATGTGCATGAAGCTACTGTAAAGCATCTCTCTGACTGCTGTTAAAGCAGAGCAGGCAAAAATGCTGTCCCCACAATCATATATCTGAATTGAGAAATCTACAATCAGAAAATAAAAAACGGCTAATAAGAAAAGAATATGGATCAGGGTCTTGATTTAATAAGTAAAAAAAAATGGCAACAGATTCCCTTTAAGGAGCAACATAAAATGAACAAAAACAGTTATAAAAAGTAAAAGAAAAAAACAGTCCTGTATTTAGCAACTTCATGTGACAAAGAAAATGTACACAAAACCAATTGGTTTAGGTCCTCAATTTTGGTGTGGATTACGCTTTCATTTTTATACAATTCTCTCAGATATTACAACTACCTATACTAACATAAAGTATAAAAATAATTTTTATTAGAATCGCAATAATTATATATGATTTAAAATCAAAGAACCAAAGTTAAACCATTCAGAGGAAGGTAGTAAAACATTAAGATGTAATGCGTAATCAAAACATATTCTCAACAGGTAGTTTATCTGTAACTCTGTAAAACATAAGTTTATAAATAACTGAATCATATATGCAATTAACTATCAGTATGTAAGATAATTTGTAACTATCAAGAAAAAATGTATCAAGCCCTAAATAAAAAGAATCCACAAGAATGTAATTTCCAGAGTTATGATATGGGTCGTCTTACCCCTTTTGTCCACTGTTAAGACAACCTCTTGAGGGTAAGTCGCAATGCACGTTTACCGTTATCTTCTTCCGGGGACCTTAATTGTTTGAACTTCCTCTGAATGGTTGAACTTTGGTGCTTTGATTTTAATTCATATATTAGCATTCTTATCGTGATTCTAATAAAAAAATATTTTCATACTTTATGCTGGTATGGGTAATTGTACTATCTGAGTAAATCATTTGAATGTGGGTTAAACCAGCTTGGCAATACAATAAATAGTGTTGATTATCATTTTTATATCCTTAGCTATGGGTACATAGAAAGGTTTATCTTCTTCCTTACTGGATCAGCCCACTATGAAGATACTTCATTACCTGAGCATTAGAATACCTAACAGTCATCATTTACCAGTGGGTTTGAAATATTATGCTACACCATCCCAATACAGAACCTACTATTTTAACAGTAATTTTTTTGAGACCATGTTAACTTTTGATGAACAGATAAATACTAGACATGATCCATTAAGTCATTAGAAGGAACTGCTAAAACATACTGTACTAACTGTTAGGGAACATTGATACCACAAAGTACAAAATACTTGTTGAATTCTAAATCCTAAATCTGCATCATCCGACAAGTGTTTGAACAATAATTCACACAAGAACCCAAGAATTTTTAAGTTGTTTTTCATTTTTGTCTATATTTCCACCGGACCTTGACGCGGTTTTCATATTAGTTTTTTCAATACTTTTTGTATCATAGCACACTATTGAGTTTTTGGTCACAGATCTATGGCAAAATCCACAAAAAAAAAACATGCACAAAGCTTACTGGTTGTTTTTCACATCATTCCATTGACTTCAATAGTAAGTTTTTCCTGCTGTTTGAGCAGAAGATTTAAGAAAAAAGGCTGTTTTTAAATCCACCCTTATAAAATCCAAGTTGTGTGGACTTCAATGCAGATTTTCAGTTAAGGTCTATGCGGATGGTTTAACAGTTTGTTTTTGATGGTTTTTAAAATCCGGATCTGCGTGGATTTCAGAAGGAAATGTTTGTCACGTGGACCTCGTACATGTCAAGGTTTTGGTGGCTTTATAGAGACAGATTCTAAGAGATGACCTTTCAAAAACATTTTCTCACCAAAAAATATTCCACAATAGATGTTAATACCATTACCAAAGAAAACTTTGGCTTCCTACTATTTTGCACATATTGAAGTATATTTTTTGTCAATCAAACAGCAAGTCAGCTCACCTGGTCAGTGAAGCAGTGAAGCAGCAGGCAAACACTCGGATCAAGGGGAAGTCACCTCCTCAGACTGGTAAGAGCAAACAAGTAGAAATATCCAGCGTAACACCTTTGCTTTAGTTAAGAATACCGGAGCTTTATTGTAACAAAAAGATTAAAAATTCCAAAATAGATTCATGTGGAGTCGTAACATGGCCGACGCATTTCGGAGCCAATCGCTCCTTATTCATGGCATGTCTACACTTACAAGCTAAAACATTTAAATAGTTTCATTTCCGACCCCGTGACGAAGTCACATGATCGCATCACATGATAAATATATCGAGAATACTAAACCAAGAAGTAAGACAGGAGTAAAATACATAGAAAACAAATTATAACAAACAAAATTACGATTCAACATGTAATAACAATTTAATATTGACACATCAAGTCATGGCGTTTATTCAAACCCTTAGGGTATCTCGTATGCAATTTGAAGATCCACCACGCTTCACACGCTTGTAATTTTTTCACGTGATCACCGCCTCTAGTTGGTCTACTGACTCGCTCTATACCTTGAAATTTGAGATATGTTGTATCTCCCATGTGTGTATCTTGAAAATGTCTAGATGCCATAGAAATTCCTACAGCTACAGTTTTTTTAGCATCTGAGATATGTCTACGAATTCTTGTTTTTAATGTACAAGAGGTACATCCCACATATTGTTTCTGGCATTTTTCACATGTTATAAGATATACAACGGAACGTGTGTTGCAATTGATATAGGATGTCATGTCAAAGGTGGTATTGGAAGATATCGAACAAAATTGTTGTTAAATGATAACATGATTACAAGTGATACAACGAGTGTGACCACATTTGTACATGCCTATATATGAAAGCCAAAAAGGTTTCTGGTTGACATTGGAAGAAATAAATAGACTAGGCGATAACATAGATCTAAGGGTGCGACCTTTTCTTGATATAAACCGCACATTAGTTTCAGATACCACTGGTTTATTTTGACCTTGTTCACATAATACCGGTAAGTATTTTTTTTGATGATATTACATAAATCCTTAAATTGTGGACTATATGTAGTAACAAAAACGCGTCGGCCATGTTACAACTCCACATGAATCTATTTTGGAATTTTTAATCTTTTTGCTACAATAATGCTCCGGTATTCTTAACGAAAGCAAAGGTGATACGCTGGATATTTCTACTTGTTTGCTCTATATTGTTTGTCAGTTTGTGGCTCAACAGTCGTCTGTGGCAGTTTTGTAGTCAGATTTGCAATTATTTTTGTAAGTGAAGTACCAAGAATATAGTGACTGTTCTTCTAAAAGATGTAACTTTTTACATTTTGTTTCCCCTTTATTTTGGTCTGTTCGGTACTGGTGGTTTAATAGTGATATTGGAATACAGAAATGGGTATAAGTTGCAGGGGGGATGGTAGAAACAGAAACATCCAAGTGACAGGTGTGATGTGTGGCTGATCCTGGGTCCGCTGGTGGTGTGCTGGAATATGTATTATACTTTAGAGACGCGCCCATAGAGACTTTGCTGCTTTGGAGGAATTGGCAGGTTTTACTCACGGTACAAATGTTTAGTTTTACAATCACGTTCCTGAATTAATGGTACAGGTAGACATAGAAGTATCATACACTTCTTCTCAGGTTCTTTCCGGTCTTCTCAGGCTCTCTGATATACCTATTCAATAGAAGGAACTCTCCCAACTCCAAACATAACAGGGTCTTTTCTATTCCAGTTAGCACTACAGGCCCACTGGGTGTAGAATGCTCTTCGAAGCTGTGCTAGCCCAGCCTTCCCGGTAGCCCTACGACTACCAGGTCTGCAATATTTTAACTCACTTATAACTCACGTCTCTCTTTTATATTTCTTCACACTTCTGACTAGAATGTACTAGTTCTCTTTGCTCTGTACCCTACTTTTTATCTCGTCTCTCGTTTCTTTCTCCTCTGATCCATGAGTAATCTTTAAAGTCTAGCCTGATGGCTGCAGCCTGTGCCTGCCTCTGCTTCCCTGCCAGCTAATGTGCAGTTGACCCCCTTTTTATGCTAAACTCTAGAACTGTTTTAAAGGAACCACAGACAATTTAGTACTAACTAAGCCTAAGATGGCAGGCTCCTTATATGCCTGCAGCTCCTCCCTTTTCCTTTCCAGGATGCCCTGGTACTTCTCTCTCCTGATTGGCGCCAGGCTACACAATACTTTTGGTGTTTAAAGCACAAGTATTCTATTTAACGGTGCATTGTTACAGTCATCATCATCAAACATATGTACAATAACAACATTAACATATGACCACTGGCAGGGTGGTGTTACACCCTACAAAGTGACATTTATTAGCACTGCAGATTATTATTTTTAGGACTTGAGTGTCTAAGACTCTGGTTGGGTGAGACTTTTTATTAAGAACATGATTTTTTAATTAATAGATCACACTTTGATGCAAAGTTGTTTGAAGTTGGGCACTTAGACAATAGACAGGGTGGGACATGTATGAAACCTGTCTAGGTCTAAGACTTTCTTTTCTGCCCATAGCAACCAATAAGAGTTCTCTTTTCAATTCATATAATGCTTTGGAAAAATGAGGGGGGCGCTCTGATTGGTTTCTATGGGCAGCAAAGAGAGTCTTAGACCTAGACAGGTTTCATACATGTCTCCCTAGGTGTCTATTTTTAGAAAATACATGTAGGTGTGAATCAAAGGGGTTGTCAAATTCCGCATTAAGTTTGTTATTTACACAGACAGCCTATGTCAAGTAACCATGTAATATTGAATTTCTTCTGTGGTGGAGCTACAGGAGAACGAAACACTTGTCTCAAATATCCCCTGCACGTTACAGCTGATGGTTTGGGGCTCAGTAACATGAGCGTAGGTGATCAGCTTATTTTGGTTGGTGCTTCTAATGACAAGATATTGTAGAAAGGGGACAACGTTTTTACTAATTGCTATTTAATTTTGCAGGAAATTCTGTTAAATTTAGTTATTTTTTCCCCTTTACTTTCTGAAAGCCATAACAGACTATGTACATCAGTCGATGTTTAATTGGTATAGTGTACATTATGTGTAACGACCCCCTTGCTCTATAGCACATGAATGTATCCATTATATTTCATTTTTGCTTCCTTTTTTTGTGGTGCCATGCTGACAGATCCCACAAGACATGTACTCATTTTACAGTGGTTGAACTTCCTGGGTATGTCAGTGTTTAATTACAGTTCTCCCAGTTATAGGGATCATATTAACATTTTACAACCTGTAAACAAGATTAGAGGGTGTAATTAGGTGTATCATTTAAATGAAACTTTATTAGCAGGATATATGATTTTTTTGTGTTATATGAGTTTATATGCAATGTATTGTCTCATATTTTTTGGGCATGTCATTCTTTAGCATTACTGAACCATATACTCATACTGATACAATATGATGCATGAAATACAAATAACTATAGTTTCTCTCTGCTACCTACATACTGTGTCCCCAAGATCTTTTCCTTAGTTCTCAGATATCACATGACTTGTAACATTTTTTTTCTTGCACTTTCTCTGTCTTTTCCTACAGATCTTTTTCTAGAACCTACAAGCTTTCTTACACAATTTTCTCATTTTTATTTCCTTCTGGTGGGAACTATGAGATATTAATCCAGTAGACTGTCTGTATACGAGGTCTGACAGTAAGGTTTGCCTTAAAAGTAGTTCCCTTGGGAAGCTATGCACCAGTACCAACATTTCTTCCACACTCTGAAGCAATTTAGTACTGCCATTGTATTGTCTTAAAATGGGTTAAAGGAGTTTTCTCACCACAGACTTTTGCAGGCATCTTGAACTTTCTCTCTCTTACAGCTTCAAATCCAGGGGCATGTCTGTCCTCCCAGTAGGTGTGTCTTCCCTAACTGAAGAGTGGTGACATCATCCCACCACCTCTCTGCTGCCTCCCTAGTCCTCATTCTGTGTGAGCATTGGAAGGGAGAGGATGTCACAACTCGGCAGACTTCCTGCAATGATCAGTTCTCATGCCTGAATAGCTGTCACCTCCCTCCACAAACTCCTTGTCACCAGAACACTTGTATTGCTGTAAACAGTTATAAATACAGCCCCCGATATCACAGAAAGTGACATCTTGTCATTGTGTCTAGCAGAGTTTATTATATGTGTGCTATATGGGTGGGGGGAGCAGAGTGTATTATATTTGTGTTATATGGGTGGGGGAGCATAGTGTATTATATGTGTGTTATATGGGTGGGGGAGAAGAGTGTATTATATGTGTGTTATATGGGTGTGAGGAGTGAATCTAGCATTGCCCAGATCCTTCACATCAAAGCTGTTCCCGGGAGTGGAGTAGAGCAGCCTTCACTTTCACTTTCAGTTTGACACAGCTCAGGGGGCAGTGAGCACAGAGAGTGGAGGCAGCCACTCACAGCACATGGGGCGTGTCCAACAGGGGGTGCATGTCCTGCCCAGGGGGTTGAACTAAATATCAGGCAGCCAATCACAGAAAAAGGGGCGTGGTCTAACACCAGGCTGTGGTTTTAGGTGTAGAACATACAGATTAGCTCATAGCTGCTACACTAAATTATTTAGATCACACAAACCAATTGCAAAATTGCTTATTTTTACTGTCCCCATCATTACAGATATGATCTTTGTAGCGAGAAAACCCCTTTAATGTCATCAGAATGCTTTCCTTTCAACATTTTCTTTATCTTTGGGGACAGGAAACTGTCACTTGAGGCTAGATTTGTTGAATAGGGAGGGTGTTCTAACAAATGTTTACTAGTGAAAAACTTCGCCAAAAACTGTGCCGTGTGAGCAGGTGGGTTTTCATGGTGCAGGAACCACAAGTTGTTAGAGAAAAGTTAAGATTGTTTCGGTTTTACTTTTATATGCAGCATTTTCAGTATTTCCAAATAGTACACATGTTTGACTGTTTGTCAAGTTGGTACAAATTGAAAGTGAACAATCCCTCTAATGTCAAAGCATTATAAGCAATGATGTTTTGAATTTTGATTTGGACTTGTGGAACTTTTTTGGTTGGGGAGAATTGGCAGTCTTCCACGTTGCCGCTTCATTTCTATGTCCTATTGGTAGCCCCATAATTCATCCCCTGTGATGACACCACCCAAAACTTAATTTTGTCTCTTCAAAAGGTCTTGGCCAATTTCGACTCTCCCTTGTTTAGTTCATTGGGGAGCTTCTTGGGGTTTTTTATTGCACACACCTTCCTAATGTCAAGATTTTCAGTTAAGAATATTCTAACTATTTCTCTGTTAGTGTTCACTTGTTCTGCTATGCTCCTGACAGTGAGATGACAATTTTCATGCACAATTTAACCAACTTTTGGAATTTTTTCATCAGTTATGCTTGTAGTTAGCCGTCCTGATCTCTGCTGTTTTCTTCATAGCATGATACCCAGAAATATGCAATAACATCTCCCTGATTTCACTTCCACTCTATTCACATTTTACAAGAAATTCTATTGCGGTTCATTACTCGAAATCAAGTTCCACCATTCTTGCGCTGGGAAACAAAAACACGCACAGACAGTAATAGTCACCAAACAGGATGATAATGTGGGTCTACAAAAACACAGCTGTAGAACGGTCATATGATAAGGCTGTGAAACCATACTTAGGTTTTTGTATAGTACTGCCACAAAAGCTTGCAATGGTGTGTTCGCAAATTATCGAAAGCTACTTGTAGTAAAACAGTGGATACTCAGACAATAAGAAAAGTAGTTACCAAGAAACCTGAAGGACTACAGCTGGCAAAATCCACTACGAAAAAAAATGCAAAAGGACATATACATACTTATAAAGTGATTAAATACTAATTGAACTATGCATATAAAATTATTACAATGAAATTCATCTTTAAAGCTAAAGTCCAGGCATAATGTATTTTTTTTTATTTTTTGTATCTTGGAAATTATACATCAGCTTCTCTTCAAAGAATTGTCCACCCATGCTTGTTACTTTGGTACTTTAGAAACTCCTTTTGGAAACCACTGATCCAAGATTCAGAAAAAAAAGCCTCAAGGGACTGTTAAACTTACTTTCTTGTCAGTTAGCACCATGCAGACATTGATTGTAACTGTGGCGCACCAATATTTACCATTGCCTACTTGGTCCCAAAGACACCCATTCTGAGTGTCCTTAGAAAGCGTTACACTCTCTTTTTACTATTTGCTTCTGCATTTGTGGATTTTGCAATACATTTTTGAATAATTTTATAGGACACTAGACATATATTTTTATTTTCTGGAGTAGTTGGCACAGATCCACGCATCGTATATATATATATAATTTTATATATATTAATATATATATATATTATATAAAAAATAGATATATATTTAATATATATATATATATATATACACCGTTTATGGTGAGCTGTTTTCAATTTATACAGGTAGTCCCTGGGTTAAAAACAGGATAGGGACTGTAGGTTTGTTCTTAAGTTGAATTTGTATGTGGTTCTCTTATCGGTATTTTTGTATTTGTGCAATCTCCCCATGTACGTGTTATATTGTGGCTTTTCTGCATACTGGTGTGAAAAAGGTAAATTTTAATGTGCAGTTTTTTTTTATCATCTAATTGTTCCCCTACTGGAAAGGTGTGTGAGCTACTGCTCAGAAATTACCTGCACCTGTTTATCTCTCCCAAGTAGCACAGTGGCTTGCGTTGCCTCCTGCTGGGTTCAGTCTCTAGTCCAGCCATTGAGCTGTACAGTAAGTATGGCCTTTGTTATGTTTTTGAGTAAATAATGTCCCATTTTTTATGTGATTTTTCTGTAAATTATTAGTGTAGGAATTCACAAGAAATGAGGAGCCTTGACGGGGCTTGTTTGCTTGCATATAGTGGCCACTGTATCAACTAATACCTCACATTTGATATTTTTCCAGTATGTCATTTTTTGTTGGCCCAAAAGTACTGGGGAGCAGAGGGTGTTTGTATTTTGTGTTGGACACCTAAAGTTTGCATGGGCAGCCTGCCCATTTGAATAATAGTGGTGTAATAGGCTGTAAGCCAGCATGGTGTACCACATGTATCTGCATTAATGGCACCCTTTTGTATCGCCTTATCTATATGCATTTATAATACCAGCAACCACCCCCCTCATACATAGAAGGCATGTGAGTGGTTCCCTTATTGGTATTTTTACATTTGTGCAATCTCCCCATGTATTATACTGTGGCTTTTCTGTGGCTTTTCTGGTGTGAACAGGTATCAATTCAATGTTAAGTTTTTTTTATCATCTAATTATCCCCCTAGTGGAGGGGTGTGTGACCTACTGCTCAGCAATTACCTGCACCTGTTTATCTTTCCCAAGTATCACAGGGGCTTGTGTTGCCTCCTACTGGGTTCAGTCTTTAGTCCAGGCATTGAGCTGTAAGTATGGCCTTTGTTGTGTTTTTGAATTTGTATGTAGTCAGAATGGGTATATGTAAATGTAACTCCAGCACAAAAGTTTTAGTTTTGAACAGTGAAGGGAAGGGTTTTTACATTTGTTTTTCTGTCTGTGCCCCTATTAAGAAGATTTCACCTCATGTGCTGCTGTGGCATGCTGGAACTTATTGTTCCACAGCTATTATCTACTGTAGAACATGGAACTACAAGTGCTAGCATGCCCCATAAGTCTCCGTTTGTAACTAGGGGACAGATGTAAGTTGAAACGTTGTAAGTCGGGGACCGCCTATATATTTGTTTTGCATTTAGGTATGTCCCAACAGAATTATACATTATAATACAGCACAAGAATGTCTGACAATACCCTTGGTGAAGGTAGACAGTGAAGAAATCACTGCCCCGCACTTCAGTTAGGTAAAAAGGGGTAAAGGAGATGGATAGTGACCATTTCTTGCTACTCACCTTTAATTATGGGACAGCATTTACCAAAAGCTCACTGAAGGAACTGCTGCCTTAACAGTCCTAGATAAGGAGAATAAAAAAGAATGTTTACTGACCTACATTTGGTCAGTTTTAAAAAGAGTGGTACTTAAGGGTGATACTTCAAGGGCTCAGAGTTTCAGAATACCGAAGTTACAGATTCTTCAAGCTATGCAAGTTCAGTTAACCATAGTATAGTTATTTAAATCTCTCTCTTAAAATATTTTCCAGTTTCAGATATGTTATATCACTGACAACTGTCACTTTATATTTAAATAAAAAATGTAATTTACTTAAATATAATGTATGCTATAAAAATCCAGTTTAGCCACTTACTGACCAGGCTATTTATCCACGCTGCTGACCAGGCAAATTTTAGTTTTTTTAGTACATGTGAGTTTGAACACTGTAGTGCTTTCTAGGGCTTGGTTATTCTTAAAGTTTTTACCTTTATTCCTGTGACAGCTAAATCTTTTTATGTCATTTTTACATTAGATTTTATTTTTGTAGCCCCTTATCAACAATGAACGTATGGGTACGTCCTATTATTGGTAAGGAGCTATAGAGTGGGCTTACACATTGATCCTGCTACATAGGTGGTAAATTGCAGCTGATTATTACAGCTAACACCCGCTGCTAACAACTGGAATTGGAGCCGGCTCAGATCCCTGCTGTCTAACCATTAAGACGCTGTGGCATCTGAGACTCCGTCGTCTAAAGGAATGAAGAAAGGTGTTGTGCTCTGTTTCTTCCTTCAATTGATCCCCTACCCCATGATGAGATTGTGGAGAGGCGATTGGTTTCTATGGCAGCTGAAAGCCTAATGAAGGCTTTTATAATCAACATATTAATACTTCTGTTACTGAGGCAGGAAGTAATATAACTGTCATCTTGGTACACCCTTCTATATTATTTATGTAATACAAAAGGGTGTACGTGTGATCGAGACCCATAGCGATCTATGTACCTTAGGGGGACTGCTTGTATGTGTATATTTTTTTTAAAGTATAAAAAAAAATAAAAAATATAAAAATTTAGTTTTTTTGATCATTTTACATCCCCAAAATTTTTTAATAAAAAGTGATCAAAAAGTCTCATGTATCCCAAAATTGTATCCAAATAAAAACTACACTTCAGCCAGCAAAAAATGAGCCCTTGCTCAGGTCCATAGGTAGAAAACAAAAAGTTAAAGACAGAGAAAATTTAAGACATAGAGAATGTTTGTATTTTTTTAAAAGTACTAGAACAAAATGAAAACCCTACATATTTGATATCACTGGAATCATACCAACTTGCAGAATATAGATAACATATCATTTATACCAAAGAGTGGATGCCATAAAAACAAAACTCATTCAAAATGTGGCAAGTATGTTTTTTTTTTTTTATATTTCACCCTTCTAAGAAACTTTTTTCAGTTTCCCAGTACATTCTGTGGTATGGTCAATGACACCATTAAAAAGGTCCCACAAAAAAACAACTTAGGTGAAAATATAAAAAAGTTGGAAGACGGCGAGGACATAAATAAAGAGGCAAAAAATTATGACCAGGTGGCAGAGAGGAGTTAATCCATATAGTTGAAAACCACTGTGTAAACTTATGTCATCAGTTTGGGCTGAGGCCCTTCTTTAGGCTTTGGGAAATAAAAACACATACAGAGCAAGATAATATGTCTTGAACCAACCAAATATGCATAACTTAACCAATAAGGTCACAGAAAAGAAATCAAGATATTAAATGAATAATTCATAACTTTATTTAAAACTGTAGAAAAAGACAAACATAGGCATATAAAATCGATCATAAAAAGAGGTACAAGCAAGCACAATGAAATTTTCATGGTTTATGTATTTACATGATAAGGGAGAAATATATACATCAATGAAAAAGGAAAAATTCTGTCCCAATAAAGTGTAGAAAAATTAATGACAGCAAAACAATAATATCTTAAAGTGCATAATGATTAGGTGATAAAGTGCTGATAAAGAAAAAAAACCTTCATATTCCCTCATTAAACCATAATATGTTGGTCATTAGTTGTGTATACATGATCCAAAAAAATGCACATGTGCAAAGTGCAATCAGGTAAATGATATTAACCCTTCCGGCCAAAGCCTATTTTTTTTTTTGTCACGTTAGTTTTTCCCTCCCCAACTTCCCAGAGCCATAACTTCTTATTTTTTTCAATTACGTAGACATATAAGGGTTTTTATTTTGCGGACAAGATGTACTTTCTAATGGTGTCATTCATCTTACCATAGCATATACTGGGAAACCACAAAGAAATTCTAAGTGGGGCAAAATGTGAAAAAAACATACTTGCGCCATGTTTACGGGAGTTTTGTTTTTACTGTGTTCAATATTTGATATAAATTATGTGTTATCTGTATTCTACAGGTTGATGCAAATCCGGCAATCCCAAACATGTAGGGTTTTCGTTATGTTTTGGCACCATAAAAAAATCCATTTTATATTTTTCTCATTTTTGCCGTAGCGCCATTTTCTGCGACCAATAACTTTTTTGTACTTCTACCTATAAAGCTGAGTGAGGGTGCATTTTTTGCGGGCTGAAGTTTACTTTTTATTGGTACCAGTTTTTAATTCATGCAACTTTTATTTTAGCACTTTTATTTCAATTGTTAGGGGACAGCAATTTTTGGCGTTTGGATTTTTTCTTCTTGTACGGTATTCAGCGTACGGGATAAATGATATTATATTTTAATAGACTGGACTTTTATGGATGTAGTGATCAATTATGTGTAAGTTTTTTATTATTTTATTTGCAAAATGGCAAGAGGGAGGTGATTTAATTTTTTATGTTTTTTTTTAATATACTTTAAAACATTCCCCCTAAGGTGCTTGACAATGCAATAGCATGTATAAATATGGCCATTTTACTACTTCCTACCATATGCAGGAAGTAGTAAACCTGTAAATATGGTGGAGATGGAAGCCTTCACAAGGCTTTCAGCTGCCATGTGAACTAGCACATCCAGATGCAGTAAGAGGTTAATTGTACGTGCATAATCCAAAAAGTGCACATGAACAAAGTGCATATCAGTAATATGACACATACCTTAAATATACATGAAGTGAGTCCCACTAAGTTACAGGGACATGAGGCGTAACAAATAACGCCCTCTGTTTGTAATATGTTGCCAAATCTCGAATGACTTTCTCCCATTGCTGGTAGTGAAATTAGTAGCCCGAACAATGTTTTGGCAGGCCAAACACAGTGCATGGAAAGCAGCCTCATTTTGGTCCCTTACAACCAAACTCATATCCCATGTTGGTCCCCTGATGATAGTTGTGGACAAGTAAGTCCTTTAAATTGTTAGACTTGCAATATGTAATGGAGGGATATGGGCGAACAAATTTATCAATAGAGGAATCCATATGTAGAATATGCCAATGTTTAGCTAAGGCATTCCTAATTTCTCGCCATCTTCCATTGAACAAGGAAATAAATCTCACCTGTTTGGAGAAATCTATACATTGTGTTCTTCTCTGTATCCACAAGAAGTTGTTCCCTTTTCATCCCGAGGGCTTTTTGAAATCAATGTCATATAGTAGTTCTTATAACCACGATTTTGGAAATGTTGTGTAAGGACATTTAGGATGTAGATCCCCTGGACCACTGCAAGTTTTAGTGTAAGTTACATCAGGGAGGGGAGTCTAAGGTGCCTCACGATTTTCACCAGAGTGCAACGCAAGGCAGGTTGGACTTGTGCGGCGAGAGATACCCAGGTTGCTACCCCTGACTCGACTTGCTTGCGGTGGCAGTGGGGGGTGCAGAATGGTACAAAATTGGCAGGAAAACTCGTAGTCGGGGACAGGCAGAAAGGTCAAGGCTGGCAACAGGCACATGTGGTTAGTGGACCAAGGGAATGGTCAAATACACAATAGGACAGTAAAACAATGAAATGCTTTATCTACAGCAGGGGACACAATAGATCTGGCATGGAGCTCAGGAAGTGATCAGAGGATATAGGGGCAGTGCCCGGCAATCAGCCAATTACTGGCACGCTGGTCCTTTAAACTTCATTGAGATGGCACACGCGTGCCTTAGGGAGGCAGGCAGAGATACACAGGGAAGCAGGAACATGGAGCAGGAGCCTGAGCATGAGTGTGCCCGCAGCCCGTCGTGCCACTTCTACCCAGCAGGGACGCTGCCGAGGAGGTATGAGTGCACCTGCGGCCTGACGTGTGGGTCGCAGGGCCACTTGTGAAAGTCCCCCCCTTTGATGCTTCCCCTCTTTTTTGCCTGAAGAAACTTCAGAAGAAGATCCTAATCAAGAACATTGGGCACCCAGGACCTCTCTTCTGTCCCGAACCCCTTCCAGTGTATAAGAAACTACCGCTTTCCCCTGAAAGTCTTCATTGCCATAATCTCCTTTACATCAAAGACATCTGTGGAGTTGGCTTCAGGATTTGGAGAAACGTCCTTTTGGGAGAAGTGCTTGAGGATAACTGGCTTAAGGAGCGAGACATGCAAGGAGTATGGATCCAACTTGAATCTGGGGATCTTCTGGTGTACTTATTTAGCGGACAGCCACACCCTATCGTCAGGATATAAAATTGGAGGAGGTCTTCTTTTTTTGGCTGTTTGAAACTTCATGCGAGAGGATGCTTGTCATAAAGCTTGTCTGGTTTCTTGCCAAAATGTCATGAAGTCTCAGATTTGGGCATCCATGGCGGGAACATCAGATTAGACTGCTAGAGGAAGGGGGTCAGAGGCTCCGGCTGAGTCAGAATCCAAATGGTTGTACGAGAATTCCACCCAATGCAGGAGGTTGGACCAGTCCTCTTGGTGTGCTGAGACAAAATGGCACAAGAAGTTTCCCAGAACTTGGTTTACACTTTCTACTTGTCCGTTGGGTTGGGGACGGTATGCTGGCAAGAAGTCCAACTTAACCTGAAGATGGGAACAGAGCGTGTGCTAGGTTATTGGTACAAATTAGACCCCCCCCGATCTGAGACAATATGCAGGGGTAGTCCATGCAGGCGCAATATATGCTGGAAGATAGGGTAGACTTCCAGCATATATTCCATCAAGTGGAACATTTTCGAGAACCGGTCCGTAACCACCCAAATGACGGTATTGTTCTGAGAAGTTGGTAGGCCAGTAATGAAATTCAAGGCGATATGGGTCCAAGAACACTCTGGAAAGGGCAAGGGTTGCAAAAGGTCGGCAGGTTTGAGACGGCAAGTCTTGTTGCTGGCACACGTAGCACATGATACAACAAAGTCCTTTACATCTTGACCAAGATTAGGCCACCAGTAATTACGAGATATGAGTAAGCAGCATTTTCAAATTCCAGGATGCCCAGCCAGCATAGAACAATGTTCTTTTCCTTAGACCCAAAGGACAATTGGATAGTCATTGGTTCTATGTGGCCGCACAGCAGGAAATATTATCCTTGGGGAAGACGTGCTCACCAATCTCTCATTTTGATTCCTTTATAACTATAAAGGATTTACATCTATTTACAAGGAAATTGGTTTTGAAAAAACCTCATGAAAAATGTGATAATCAGGATTTACAATGGTCTGACCAAGAAGGGAGGCAATTGCAACTTTCCAGGATTTATTTGATGAAGATTGCAGTAATCAACAAGGTAAAACATACAATCTAATACCCAAGTCCAAAAGGTTTTAACTTTTGTTCGAATGTAGATTTATATGTAAAGTTGGTCATGGAGGAGTTTCTACATACTGTATCTCTTCAACAATACTGTGTGATAATCTGATGAAGGGTCAAAGAAAGGCCCTTACTTAATTAATAAAGATGAAAGATGTTCTCTTTAAGGCTGTGGATAAAGGGGGAAATAATGTTATGTGGCTAAAGGCTTTGTATGAAAAGGAGGCTTTTTGCCAATTAAGGGATCCTAACCTATGTAAGAAATTAAATTCTTAATTAAATTCTTTATTTTTTTTTTTAATCAACTAGTCATTTATATTGAGAAAGTCCAGTTATGGACTAGATTTATTGATGATATTTTTTTGATCTGACAGGGTAGCGAACAAGAACTCCTGGATTTTCTGGACAATTTGAATACTAATGAAAAAAACATCAAGCTCAACTTGAAGTACAGCAAGACAAGGATTGAATTTTCAGATGTATCTATATTCAAAGATGATGATGATTTATACAAATAGAATTTTTAAAAAGGAGACATCTGTTAACTCACTCTTGTATGGAACTTCAAAACATGTGGCAGCACATAAAAGGGTCATTCTGGTGAGCCAGTTTGTGCGACCATGCCATATCTGCTCCAATGATAAACTTTTTTCTCAACAATCAGATGACCTTATGCAGCGTTTCCAAAATCATGCATGTAAGAACTCTACTATATGACATGGATTCCAAAAAGCCCTTGGGACGAAAAGTGAACAACTTCTTGTGGATACAAGAAAGAAGAAATGTAGAGATTTCTCCAAAGAAGGGAGATTTATTTTCTTGTTCAGTGGAAGATGTTGAGAAATGAGGAACGCCTTTAGCATATTCTGTGTATGGATTCCTCTATTGATAAATTTGTGCGCTCATATCCCTCCATTATATATCAGAGGTCTAAGAATTTAAAGAACTTATTTGTCTACAGCTATCATCAGGGGACCAACATGAGAAATGTGTTTATTCTTAAAGGAGTTGTCTCATTACAAGCTTTCAGCCTGCTTCAAAGGCAAAGGAGCAAAGTATTTTTGAATTCAGGGGCGTGCTTCTTGTCTGCCTCTTCTCCTCCCTCTTCCCCGCTCCCCTCAGCACACAGACAGCTCTCCTCTGTAACTTCTATACAGCAAGGGGGGGAGGGGGCGAGGGGGTTTGCTGCCAGGGTTAACCCTGTGTGGGCCTGCCTAGGTCTGCTGCAGGCTCTTGCTGCTAGATCAGCTGTATTGTCAGCTCCACGGAGACAGCAGAGAGAGGGCTGATCTATGAGTGTGGAGAGGTCTGTGAAGCTGTGATTGCTAATAGCAGAGCAGGGGAGATGTAAGTGTTCCTATGCCCCCTGCTGTAGCATACAAATCTCCACATCTCCACCAACAAACAAATCCTGTCAGAACAGACACAGGGCAGCTGGGAAGTGTTACTATACTCAGGATGTGTCACTAATACAGCAGAGCATGAAGCGTTCACAAGCCCTCCTGATCTGTTCTATTAGTATAGTCACAGCTCTACAGACACATCATGATTATAGTAACAGACAGGGTCACTGCTGTCACATCTATTGATCAGCCTCACCTCTGCTCTCCTCAATCTGTGTAGAGAGCAGGAGGAAGCAGGCACACACAGGGTTAATCCAGGCAGCACAGACACAGAAGCCAGAGCCCTCCTCCTCCCTCCACTACAGAAGCATTCTGTGTGGGAGGGGCTCTGTGCTCTGACCTGTATTCAGAAGGTGATGAGTCATCAGACCTGACAGCCAGTGAGATAAAGATCAACAGGTCAGCTGCTATAGAGATTTGAGAAGCTGATGTACTACTACTAACAGGGATAACTCAAAATCAGTAGGACATTTGTAATGAACATATATTGCAAAGCTGCTTGTTTTTTAAAGATCTTTTAATTAAAACCCAATCATTGTAGCGAGACAACCCATTTAAGGGACCAAAATGGAAGTGCTTTCAGTGCATCGAGTGTTTGACCTGCCTATCAGCAATGGGAGAAAATCATTCAAGATTCGGCAACATATTACATGACGAACAGAGGGCGTTATTTATTACACCTCATGTCCCTGTAACTTAATGTATGAGGGACTCCCTTTTCATATACTTACGGTACGTGTCCTTGAACACATGAATATTACAAAAGCTTCTATAACATCTGATGTTATGCATTTGAAGTCAATTCCAAGACATTTCTTTACTCGTCATGTGATGCAACAGTTCTTCAAGATAGAGGAATCGACAGGATACACATCAGTAATCAGAAAGGAATTTGGAAAAAAATTGCTGGCTCAATTGGAAACCCAGAGGATTATGAGGCTGTAGATGTTGAATGATGTCTTTAGTTTTGCCACTTTTTTGTAATACATTTTTGTGTTTGTTTAATGATTTTATGTCTAATTTGTCTTTTTGGGAATTTGTTCTGCTTGCATCGCTTAGGTAAATATTATCACGTTATATGATTGTTTCTTATTGAATCATGTATATTTTTTGATATAGTACTTTTTTGGCACATGTTTTCTACTAGTGATTTTGTCCATGTGTATCTTTATATATTTTACTGGTATGCACTTTGTTCATGTGCACTTTTTTGGATTATGCATATACAATTAACCCATGCATATACAATTAAGAACGCAGCCCGTTTTGACTTTCGTGACAGAGCCCCATTTTTGAAATCTGACATTTGTCAATTTATGTGTGAATAACTTTTTAATACTTTTACCTATCAATGTGATTCAGAGAGTGCTTTCTTCCTGACACATTGTGCTTTAAGTTAGTAAAAAATGTTACTTCATACAATCCCTGTTTATTTGTGAAAAATATCAAAATGTCATGAAAATTTGGAAAAATCTGCAATTCTAGTTGAAATATTTAATTGTTATAAGGACTCCTGGAAAAAAAGCATCCTAAAATTTGTTACCCAATGTGTTCCAAGTTTGGCAATATCCTATATATGGGTGTAAACTGCTGTTTGGTTGAATGGCAGGGCGTACAAGGGAGGGAGCACTATTTGGCTTTTGGAAGGCAGATTTTGGTGGTTGCCATGTCTCTTTTGCAAAGCTGCCAAACTACCAGAACAGCTGAAACCTTCCAGAAGTAATACCATCTAGGATTCAACGCTTCTCATGGATCTCATCTAAGGGTGTATTGTGCATTTTTGGCGGAAAGGTGATCCATAGTTTTCTTTAGCGTTGGGCCATGAAAATGGGGGAAAAAAACGCAGTTCCGGAATTGATTTTTGGACTTCATTTTTATGGCGTTCACCGTGCGACACAAATAACATGATAACATTACAGTGCGGTCAGTACAATTACCATGATATAAATTTTATATAGTTTTTTATGTTTTCTTACTTTTATACAATAGAAATTCGTTTGTAAAAAATTGTGTTTTTATGTTGTCATAGTCTGATAGCCAGAACTTTTTAATTTTTCTGCATATGGAGCTGATTAAGGGCTTTTTTTTTGCAGGATGAGTTGAGGTTTTCATTGGTATAATGATGGCGTTCATATGGTGCTTTGATCGATTTTTATCAAGGTTTTTGTGAGGCGTTTTGAACAAAATACAGCATTCCTAGTAGTGTTTTTTTTTTTTTTTACAGCGGTCCCCATGCAGTATAAATGACATGCTAGCTTTACTCAGCAGGTGTATATGATAACAGCAATGCCCAATTTGTATATTTGTTTTATGTTTTACTGCTTTTACACCATAAAAGACACTTTTATTCAAAAAGAAAAACACGTTTTTCCATCGCCATAGTCTGAGACCCATAACTTTTTAATTTTTCTGCATAGAGAGCTGTGTCATGGAGGTTATTAAGCACATGGTGATACCAAATATGCGTACTTTATTAATTTTTTATTTTTTTGGGGGGGCAGGCAATTGCCATTTGTAAGGGGAATAAATGCAGTGTTCGTGAATTTTTTGTTTGAGTTTTACTTTTTTTTCCCCCTTTTTTTCACTTGTCCCTCTGCTGTCAGGAAAGCCATCGGCAGCCGCGATTACATCACAGCAATGCCGATGGAGGATAGAGGGAGCTTCCTCCCTCTGTCTTTCCCTTAGCTACCACGGTCGCATTTGACCATGATGACTAAGCGGTTAATTCCTCCACCCACCCGAGTAAATGAGTAAACTCTGTTTGGGGCTGATGCTGTGGGATGTTAGCTGTAATGTAAAGCTGGTTTCCCGCAGTGATCGTGTGAACTCAATTTTAGAGTTCCCACGATCCTCAGGACTTAAACTTACCTTCATTTGCATTAACCCCTACGCGACTAGGATGTAAGCTTATGTTCAATGTCGTGAAGGGGTTAATAGACTTTACCTGATTGCACTTTCCACATGTGCACTTTTTTTGGATCATGTATTTGCAATTCATGAGCAATATATTATGGTTTAATGAAGGTATATGAAGGTTTTTTATTTATCAGCACTTATCACCTAAGCATTATGCACTTTAAGATACTATTATTTTGGTGTCATTGATTTTTCTCTGCTTTATTGGGACCGAATTTTTCTTTATTCATTGATGTATATATTTCTCCCTTGTCATGTTTATACATAAATCATGATAATTTCCTTTTCCTTGCTTGTACCTCTCCATATTTTATGACCGATTTTTATATGTCTATGTTTGTCTTTTTATGAATTTTTCAATAAATTTATGAATTATTAATTTTATATCCTGATTTTTTCTGTGACCTTATTGGTTACTTTGTGAGAAAGAAAAGTAGAGATGTCAAATATAAGTGCAAAGTGCCACAATGCAGTTACAAGGGACAAATCTGGTGTTCAGGTTTGAATAATGTATACAGTGACATCACTTGCATGTCTGATTATTATAAGACATAGTTCATAAGGAATTTATTTGATGTAGATTCTTCATGAAAACTGGGTGAAATCGGTGTACCATTGTTTTCAATGGGAATATGCACCATAGTTTTACGTTTCCAACTGCAGATAAAGAAGAAGTAACAGGTTGGGTAGTTTGGATTAAAGATTAGTCTCAAAGGGGCTATATCTACATACAAATCTTAACAAGGACAGTGGAAATCTCTAAGGGCTTGTCCTCATGGCAAGGGTTATTGGTCGGTTTTGTAACGCTCCCCATAGACTTTAGTAGAAAATCCGTCCCGCAGTCTCCACTGCACGGATTTTCCACCAGGCGGTCTTTTACACTGCCGGTGGTCTTAAAAATTTAGAACAAGTTCATCCTTCTCCCTGGTTTTTGGGCAGAACCTGAACATGTGCATGCGAAGGGGGACGGCTGAAAGGGGTTTTCTCGTGACAGCAGTTGACAATGTTTTCTGCTGGTTGCCAAGCAGAGCTTGTGAAATGGAGGGGAGTGTTTCTCCTCCCAGCAGAGCTTAACTTCTCCTTCTGCAGACACGCTACACAGTGTGCACGTAATGATTCATTCTGTGTGAGCTGGGGGAAGGGAGAGGTTCTCAGCTGTCATTGGAATCATTGGAAGTGAAAAGCTAAGTGTAACTCGATAGTGTATATCTAAATTTCTTGCTCTCTCTACATACTTTGTAATTGGAATGGGCATGTGACATTCAGGACTCTGGGAAAGATGGGAGATTCTTTTCTCTGTCTCTCTCTCACACAGTGATGTAGCCTGCAGATGATTACACCTCTGACCTATACAGATCTGCAGAACAAAACAATAAACTTTATCTGTTTGTGTTTACATGGAACTGCACATCTATCTCACAAGTGGTTTATGTGGGACCTCGCATCTGTCCCACAAAAGTTTTTACGTGGTACTGCACATGAGATTTTTGTGGGTCTGCCGATGTAAGACTGCACCTCTTACATGGGACTGCTGTGTTTTCCGTTTTACGTGGGTCTGCTGATGTAAGACTGCATCTCTTACATGGGACTGCTGTGTTTACATTTTACATGGGTCTGCTGATGTTAGACTGCATCTCTTACATGGGACTGCTGTGTTTACATTTTACATGGGTCTGTCGATGTTAGACTGCATCTCTTACATGGGACTGTTGTGTTTTCTGTTTTACATGGGACTGCATACAATATTTACATGGGAATGCCGATGTAAGACTGCACCTCTTACATGGGACTGCTGTGTTTTCTGTTTTACGTGGGACTACACACGAGATTTACATATGGGTCTGCTGATGTAAGGCTCTCTCTCTTTCTCTCTCTCCGCATTCCCGTCCGCGACCTGTTCACTGCATCCCCTTTGCCTACGCGTTCTCGGGAGACAACGCTCAGCAGACAGCCACTAATGCTTTAGCTGGGTGTAACCCGACCTGTGCTCAAACACTGTTGCTAATCACATATAAAGCAGCCCGTTATCTTAAACCATAGCACTTTGCTAATGGTAACCAAGGACGGACATGCTTACATTTTTTTGGTCCCCTCATTTTAAACTATGATCTTCGTAGTGAGACAACCCCCTTAAATCTGCCAACTGCGGGCAAAAGCCGCCCCTCTGTGTGCCTAAAAAAGAATAAATACTGGAAATCTGACCGGTATTTGGTCTTTGCCGTGTAAATGCACCCTAACAGAAATCCATGAATATGCTTTAGATGTTTCCCATGAATTCTGCAATGTAAACTGCCCTAATATTTGTTTGGCAATGTGGGCACTATATAGCGCTATATAGTGCCTTGCAAAATTATTTTGCCCCCTTTAACTTTTCAACCTTTTGCCACGTTTCAGGCTTCAAACAAAAATATATAAAATTAAATTTTTTTTGTGAAGAATCAAAACAGGTGGGACACAATTGTGAAGTGGAATGAAATGTATTGGATATTTAAACTTTTGTAAAAAAACACCCCTGAAAAGTGGGGAATGCAATATTATTCGGCCCCTTTAAGTTAACACTTTGTAGCGCCACCTTTTACTGCGATTACAGCTGCCGGTCGCTTGGGGTATGTCGCTATCAGTTTTGCACATCGAGAGACTGATATTCTTTCCCATTCTTCCTTGGAAAACAGCTGGTGCTCAGTGAGGTTGGATGGAGGGCGTTTGTGAACAGCTGGAGCTCAGTGAGGTTGGATGGAGAGCGTTTGTGAGCAGCTGCAGCTCAGTGAGGTTGGATGGAGAGCGTTTGTGAGCAGCTGAGCTCAGTGAGGTTGGATGGAGAGCGTTTGTGAACAGCTGGAGCTCAGTGAGGGTGGATGGAGAGCGTTTGTGAACAGCTGGAGCTCAGTGAGGTTGGATGGAGAGCGTTTGTGAACAGCTGGAGTCAGTGAGTTGGAGGGCGTTTGTGAACAGCTGGAGCTCAGCGAGGTTGGATGGAGAGTGTTTGTGAACAGCTGGAGCTCAGTGAGGTTGGATGGAGAGCGTTTGTGAACAGCAGTTTTTCAGCTCTTTCCACAGATTCTCGATTGGATTCAAGGGGGCCGAATACTTTTGCAAGGAAGTATGGTCCTATACAAGGCCGTTTCTCTACTTGTTGTTGAGTACAACAAGAAATGCGTGCTCTGAATTATGTAATTGCCTATTCATTTGTTACGTTCATCTTTGGATCCGATGTCTGAAAAGTTATTGCATTAAGTGGCCGGGGCGATAGTGAGGATAAATGATGCGAGTTGCTTATTTTTTCATTGAATTTATTTTCACAATACTTTGCAAGTCTAGCATCATTTTGGATTAATGGCTTTCTAAAATTAGCTGGGTCATTTGATATGGCTGGGATATTATATATAAATTGCACACATGATATACAATGAGTAAAAAAAAAAATCAGTCGCCTCTTTAGCAAGGCTGGTGCGGCCAACATAAAATAAGCTCAATTAATCATTTTAACCGCTGAATTCACTTTGGATAAACAAAATATATATCAGATGATATGTCCTAGAAAGGTAGTCAGCCTTACAAAATGCTGCTCTTTGCTGATCTGCTCCTCTCATTATCGCATTGCAAATAGTTTTCTGAAAGGAAAAACTGTTCAAGCAAAATATTAAACAGCCCTCATTTGTCATGTTCCTGCAGGGAACAAGCAGAAACCTGCTGTGGCTGAAAAAATGTGGTCATTATGAAGCTTGTAGCGAAATTGCTTCTTTTTCTCCTCCTTTGTTGTTGTTTTTTTGCCTGGATGATGTCTCTTTGAGCTTGGTAATATGCACTCCTTCTGCTCATTGGGCTACATCTCAGCTTCAAGCTGTCAGACGAGATACAAGTTCACTTTAGTGTACACTATTTTTTTTTTGCTTTTTTACTTGGCAATTTGCTCCTCTTTCATATGTTCAACATGGATCCTCATCATTCTTTGTCAGTATGAGCTCTGAAGACGAGAAGCTGTGAAACTCTCCATTTCTAGCACTTTATTTTTTGATTTTTTTTTTGCTCACTGTCTGACTTTCCTCTCTGCCTGGAAATGTTTAAATAGGTTGAGCTAAACGTTTTAACAGAAACAGGAATGTGGTTGACATATAGAAATGTATCTATAATGGGGGTTAGGTATCAGTCTGTGTACAACAGAAAAATGGAACATATACATAGGAAAATCCAGCACTGGAGATGTGCATCCTATTGATCAATGTCGTTGAAAAAAATAGACAAGGATGGCACGTCCATTATTTTATCCAATGATCTGTTGCTAAGGCCAAAAATGTCTTGATCAAACTGTATAAACCCTTTTGCCACAGTGACCTCTTAAAGGGGTTGTCCACTTCGGACAATTCCTACTTATTAGAAAGGTCTCTTGACAATAATTTAAAGGCGTTTTCCAGTTCCTAAAACAAATTAATACGAAACGCCTATGGCCCCATTAAAAAGTCCATAGACCTGAGGAAGAAGAGTGTAGGCTTTTAGGTTTTACTGGGGCCACAGGAGCTTCATATTAATTTGTTTTCTGAACTGGACAATCCCTTTAATCACTTGGGAGCCAAGCAAGCAGCTGCAACTTGTGGGGAAATCTGACAGTAACTGTTCTATTTTCCTGTAGTGCCACCACAGGGGAAATTAATTGGGGTGTCTGTATAATGCTGGACAGGAGAGGTCCTCCAGAGACAGGGAGAGACATTCTTTGCAACTGTTGTCCTCTCTGAACAGAAGCACCCCCCACTCCTCTCTGTTAACTCAAAAGTCCCTGTAAGGGTATGTCCCCACTGCACGGGTTTTCGGACGGTTTTTCAGCCGGTTTGCGGTTTTTCAGACCGCCTGAAAAAACGGCCGAAAATGAGCACAATGGTGCTCTATGGAAAACCCATGCAGCAGTCCCCACTGCACGGGTTTTCCGTCGGGCGGTTTTTCTGCGGTCCGGCCGCAAAACATTGAACATGCACATTCTTCCGTCTGGTTTCCGGACGGAATCTGTACATCTCAATGTAAAGGGGGAGGGCTTTTCTCCGCTCATCGCGGAGAAAAGCCGTCCCTCCCGCGCAGGGGCGTAACTAGAGCAGCCGGGGCCCCAAAGTAAACTTTTGGATGGGGCCCCCTACCCCCCCCCCCCTCGCCCACCTCCCTGACCACGACCATGTACCAGGACATGCTGTTAGATAATATAGATAATACAAGGGGTAAATACCTCACCATACATCTCACTATTATATTGCTACCAAATAAATCCACTATACCAAGACCAACATTACCAACAACACTACTACATATGGACCCGATTATACCGCCAGAACCTGACCACCACTGACCACCCCATACTGACTGAATAATCCCCCCCCACTATTACTGATCAGTACACAAAGACCACTAGGACCGCCATATAGTGATCAGATAGTGGTATATACTAGTGTACACAGGCTCTGCAGACTGTATATAACCACCATACAGTGACCATATAGTGGTAGACACCAGTGTACACAGGCTCTGCAGACTGTATATAACCACCATACAGTGACCATATAGTGGTATATACTAGTGTACACAGGCTCTGCAGACTGTATATAACCACCATACAGTGACCATGTAGTGGTATATACCAGTGTACACAGTCTGTGCAGACATATGTGATTACAGTGTAGTTACATCTTGTGACTCACAGGTGACGTCTCTCTGACCAGTCGTTGACTTTCCCCTTTGTTCT
The DNA here is from genome assembly GCA_025379985.1 of Phyllomedusa bahiana. Classification (NCBI taxonomy): domain Eukaryota; kingdom Metazoa; phylum Chordata; class Amphibia; order Anura; family Hylidae; genus Phyllomedusa; species Phyllomedusa bahiana. The sequence continues at coordinate 70,571 of JAODAL010006257.1, read as the reverse complement.
GCATCCCGTCCAGACCTTCATGATAACATCTCCCGACCACTTGTCCCTGCAGATTTAGACACAAATATCTTAGAATCCTGACTTTTCCAGCACCTGCCCCCCTGGCTATATGGGGTCCATTTAGGCAGGCAGGTTTAAATAGGATATATGGGGCCCCAAATAGGCAAGGTTTAGGTAGCCAATAGAGTGCCCATATAGGCAGGCAGGGTTTAGGTAGCTATAGGGAGCCATACAGGTAGACAGGGGTTAGGTGGGCTATAGGGGCCATATAGGTAGGGTTTAGGCAGCTAAAGGGGCCCCATATAAGTAGACAGGGGGGCTATAGGGGCTATATAGGCAGACAGGCTTCACGGTAGCTATAGGGCTATTCAGGCAGGCAGACTTGGAGCTATATAGGCAGCCTTTAGGGGGCTATATAGGCAGCCTTTAGGGGGCTATATAAGCAGCCTGGGGGGTATAAAGGCAGCCTGGGGGGGTGTACAGGCAGGCTTAGGGGGTGTACAGGAAGGCTTAGGGGGTGTACAGGGAGGCTTAGGGGGTGTACAGGGAGGCTAGGGGGTATACAGGGAGGCTAGGGGGTATACAGGGGCTGTATAGGCAGGCAGGCAAAGGGGCTGTATAGGCAGGCAGGCTAGGGGGTGTATAGGTAGCCCTAGGGGGCTGTAAAGGCAGGCAGGCTAGGGGGTGTATAGGCAGGCAGGCTAGGGGGTGTACAGGCAGGCTAGTGGCACGTAAAATAAGAAACAGTTTACTTCCCTCGGTCCATGCTCCCCCGATGCACCGCGCTGCAGCCTCTCTGCAGCCTCTGTGCTCAGCGCGGGCGGCGCGGTGATGTGACGTCACCGCGTGTGCCCACGGGATCACAGAGCGCCGGCAGGGGAAGTAGCAGGGCGGAGCGATTGGCACTCCGTTCTGCTACCTCCGGGCAGCGCTGCCTCTGAACGCTCGGGCCGGAGGGCCTGGGCGTTCAGAGGCAGCATGCGCCGGGCCCCTCAGCTCCCCGCCCGCCGCAGTGAACTGTTAAGTTCACTGCCGGCGGGCACAGGAGCGGCATTACCGGGGTAGCAGACGCGGTAGCAGCTGACCCGGGGCCCCCCTAAGCGCAGGGGCCCCGTAGCAACTGCTACCCCTGGCTACCCCGGTAGTTACGCCCCTGCCCCTGCGGCTGTGGGGATGGCCACCAAACAGGACAAATACCGGCCGGCAAACCGGCCGGTATTTGTCCTGTGCAGTGGGAACGCGCCCTAAGGGTATATGAAAATAAGTTTTATAATATGGAAAACCCCATAAAGTAGGACCTTGCCCTGTACCTTAAAGCACTCACCAGTGAAACAGAGCAACTGCAAGGAAGTAACCTAACCGTCCAACAGCATGCTTGATGACAGGCTAAGCCCCCTTGACTTCAGGATGAATAAATGTATACAAGATGGGTGAGCAGTTCATATCTGTCTATTATAGTTGGGATAGATATATATATATATATATATTATATATATATATATATATATATTATATATATATATTATATATATATATATATATAAATTTATTGAATAATTTTTAACAAAAAACACTGAAATTTGTAAAAAAAAAAAGAAGCAAAGAACTAGGTAGGAGCAGTATATATATATATATATATACATAAAATTAAAATATAATCATAACGTTTATACCTATTACACCCTATGAAAAAATTAGGAATACCTTTACATGAAGCCAGACTCGGCATAATCCATCCATTCAGAAATGACTAATTTTTGTAATGCCCTTGACATATGTTAAAGAGGTTTTATAGGATCACAAAAACAAAATCTGCTCCTCAGGTCTACAGTAGGCTACTGTTGATGTACAACATTTTTTTTTGGTTACAATTTGTGCACATTACATTGATAATTACAGTTATTCCTCAACATAGAATATTCATTGGTTCTGAGATGCCCATCTCAGAACCAATGTAACTGTGAAAAATACAGACACCTAACACACATAAAGCCAGTCCTGATTCATAAGCACCAGAGAGAGCTGCTGGAAGCTGGATATCACTTTCTATGACAAGGACAGGAGCTATTTTGGGTCATATACTTTATACACAATATACCAGAAAAAAAGAAAATGAGATTATCACCTGGTGCCCAAAGGAAATGCTCATCCTGCCACATGTAAGAGCAGTACAGGACATGTAGTACCGCACTGTACTGTAGAGAGGAGCTATAGACCACCAATTACTGCATACACCTCACTAATACATGTGGAACAAAAATATAGAAAAAAATAGAACCGGGCGCTCGTCCACAAACAAATTCCTCGTGCAGGCAGTGGCGTAGATATAAAAGAGATTTATTTAAATAAGAACAATAAAATGCATAACGCGTTTCGTGTCATAAAAGACACTTCCTCAGATGCTGGGTTATTACACACGGTACAAGGAAACAATACCTGTTTATATACTTAGTAACACAGCATGTGATTGGTGTTTCCTATTCAGACCAATCACCTTTATGGTTAAAGGAAGGTATCAAAGTTGGGAAAACCTATAACATTGTTTCAAAGTATACGTTAAAATAGAAATAGATCCCATTGGTCTGTAGATTCGTACTGACCAATGAAAGAAAAAGCTGCTTGGTTACACTGATGCTTTATGAAAACCTTTGAGTCAATCCTGAAAGAAACAATTTGCAGAACAAAACTAGGTGCGTCTGAAAGGAAAAAAAAAAAAAAAATCACACAGAGCAAACCAAAAATTTTAATCTATGCAGCATTCCAAAATGAAAACATCCAAATAGATGTGCAAAGTTACAGGCACATCTGTACATGCAGAAAACTATAAATGTCATAAGGACTAGAAGTGGTGATAAAAGTAGGAAACCTGGTGTGATGATGGCTCATATATGTGGAGCGCTGATCATCATGGGCCGCTCGTGTTACACAGAGGCTTTTTTCTGCAAAGCAGATAGAGTGTATCGATAGGAAAATGGACGGGCCAATAACAAGGAGCGGTACAAAAATTTTGTCCAATAGGAGAAAAGAAAACCAGGTGGAACTAGTAATATAAATATATCGCGCTGCCTAATCAAAATAGATGGAAGCGCTGTTGAAAACGGCCCATTATTGGGTGTATCATTTGATAATATATAGGCTTATATAGATGTAACATCATACTCATATAAAAACATATGAAACGATTATCGAATATATATAAAATACAAAATACAGATAGAATGAAAGTATATACAATTATGGTATACCATATAATACTAGTTACTTGTAGTAGTGGGACCTTTGATGTTGGAGACTAAGATGTAAACTAAGTGACGTAAAAGTTAAAAATTAGAAAACTAGTTCAACCGCTTCATTTAACCCTTTGGGATTCACCGTTTGCAGAGTGAACATCCAGAACACTTCTCGTTTTTGCAATATACGGAATCTATCGTAGTTATCGTTTGTTATATGATCTATTGGTTGTATAGTTAGTTTAGTTGGATCTTGTTGGTGAAAATCTCTAAAGTGTCTAGATACACTGTGTTTGGGGTCACCCTTATTGATTCGTGATCTGTGTCCATTAAGACGTAAATGCAAAGGACGTGTGGTACGGCCCACATATTGGAGGCCACAATCACATTGGATTAAATAGATCACGAAGGAGCTTTTACAATTTAGAGCATGTTTCATTTTATGGGTAACTTTTGTGGTGGTAGAGAAAAAAGAAGACGCTTTTACGATAGATCTGCAACATAGGCAAGAGGTGATGCCGCAGGGGGTACTACTCGAACCGATATTGTCCTTAGAGTCTATTTCGTCAGGACCACGGATTCGGCTCGGGGCAATTAGGTTTTTAATATTCGGTGCCCTTTTAAAGATTATGCCAGGATGTTCCGGTAATGATGGTAGTAAATAAGGATCACTTCGGACAATGTGCCAATGTTTCCGAAGTATCTTTTTAATTTGTGCATGACCTGTATTGTATTGAGTGACCAAGGAAAATTTTCTCCTCGATTCACTTATTTGTTTGTTTTGTACAGATTCTGTGGTTTTTTGATCTTTTCTATATGGAAGGCAATCTTTTTGTTGTAAAGAAGCTACTTTGTTTTCTGCATCCTTCAATAAAACTCGTGGATACCCTTTTTCCAGAAACCTATTTCTGAGTATAGCAGTTTGTTTTTTATATGTCCCATCATCTGTGCAGTTTTTACGAACACGTCTATACTGACCATATGGCACATTGGTAATCCATGGTTTATAGTGCCCGCTGGAAAAATGGATATAGCTGTTCACATCCACTTTTTTGAAAAAAGTGGCAGTTTTAAAAATTCCATTGTGCTGAAATATCTCCAAATCCAAAAATTCTATTGTTAAAGAATCCCAATGGGATGTGAATTTAATGTCCCACCAATTTTTATTGATATCAGAAATAAAGATTTGCATCAAATCAGATGATTCCGTCCAGATAAAGAAGAGGTTATCAATGTACCTCTGATACAGAGGTACATATTTAAAAGAGGATGAGAGTAAATGAAATTAGATTCGAAGACCCCATAGAGATTGCGTAAGAAGGCGCGACCTTCGTACCCATAGCCGTTCCCTTGATTTGATGATAAAAGACCCCATTATATTTGAAAAAATTATTTTGGAGGATAAAATCCAAACCTTTCAGGATGAAATTTTTTAATTTAATGTTCACATCACTATCTTTGTCTAGCACATGGGCGTCACCTTGTAAACCTAAATTATGAGGGATATTGGTGTAAAGACCGGTCACGTCCATAGTGACCAATATGCTGGGCTGGTCACATTTGAAATCAGAAAGTAATTGAATTAATTGGCCCGAGTCCCTCAAATAGCTTTGTAACTCTTTCACGTAGTTCTGTAGATGTAAATCAATGAAGTGAGAGAGATTACTCGTCATAGAATTTATCCCCGATATAATGGGTCTACCCGGAGGGGCCTGAATATTTTTATGCATCTTTGGTAAAAAGTACAGAAATGGAATACTCGGCTCTTCTATTTGGATAAAGTTTTTTTCTTTTTTATTTATAGCCCCATTTGTATAGGCTTGGTTTATTAATTCTAAAAAATCGATGTCCAATTTGGGAAAGGGGTCTTCAGGACATGATGAATAATATGTGGAATCTGATAATATTCGCATAGATTCTTCATGGTACCATGAATGGTCCATGATGACAACCCCACCTCCCTTATCGGCAGGTCGGATAACTATATTTTTGTTGTCTTGCAGAAATTTTAGGGCTGATTTTTCCCCTTTGCTTAAATTTGAAAATTGACTAACTGGTTTGGTTTGTAGAAGCTCATCTCCCACTAGGTCCGAAAAGGTTTTAATAAAATGTCCTTGGGATTGTACAGGATAAAATTTGGACTTGTTTGGAACTTGGATTTTAGTCTCCTCTGATGGTTTAGAGATGGTTTCCTCTACAATAGGATTCAGAATAAAATGCCGAGTAAGGGTTAATTTTCTAATTAGTTTTTGGAAATCCAAAAAAAAGGTTTGAAATGGTTAACTTTATGGTTGGTGGGGCAGTAATAAAGGCCCTTGGCAAGAACTTGAATCTCCTCTTTCGTCAATTCATATTTCGAGATATTGTATATTCCCTTATATCCTAATCTTAGGGGAATTATGGTTTCCTCCGCAGTCTTTCTTTTTTTATTGCGGGTGCCTCCTCGGCATCCACGTCTAATTTTCTTTTTTCTCTTATTTGCGTACTGGACGTTAGATGTTTGATTCGCGGACTCCCTAAAAAAGAGGTGTAAGAGTACCGTCTGTATTAATTTCATTGATGGTGGATTCTGCTAGGTTGAACGATGTATCAGTATTCTCATAGGTACTGATCTGAGAGAACCCAGGAGGTAACGTCAAATTAACCAACATATCGTTGCCCTTAGATTTATTATGTTCTTTTTTAATTTTTTCAAAATGTTCCTGAATTTTCTGTGCTCTAATTTTTAGTGGAGATAATACTATATTCGTTCCATCATTAATAGTGGGTTCTTCTACAATACTAGACTCATCAATGGTGGTAAAATTTTTTGAGGAATCTAACATGATAAATCTAGTAAAAAAAATTTCGAAGTGAGATAGTGTATTTTGAGACATCGATTCCAAGTTAGGAATTACCGGTATTTCAACAGGCAGTTTTAAATCAACAGGTGCAGATGGTTTTTTGTACCCTCTATTCCCGTCAGGTTTTCCTTTCTGGTTATGATTCCCCGTTTGTATGTCTGTGGTTTTGTTTGTTGTTGCACGTACTTTGGGTTTAGCCCCTAATTCTAATCGATTATTTGTCACTTCTACTGTTTTGTCAATTTGATGAATCTCTTTCGTAGACCTATTGGATAAAGATGTTTTATTATCAATACAATCCTTCATACTAGTCTTAGGTATATCTCCCATTTCTAGACAAACATTGTCTGGTTCTAATGGTTTGTCTGACTGGTGAATTTCTTTGGTGCACCTGTTGGGTGTGTGAGTTACAGTTTGAATCTCTTCATTTACGGAGTCGTTAGATGTAATAATTTCAATGGGTCTGCATAGGGGTTGTTGATTACTATCGGGGGCATTCACTATTATGGTGTCTATGATGCCTGTCCTGGGGCTATTTAGTATGCTTGTATTGGCTTGTACTGGAACATCACGTCTAGGAGCATGATATTTGGAATTAACAAACATGCCTTTTGGTTTAGAATTATATGTTTTATGTTTCTCGTATGAGAGAGATGGAGATCGGGTAGATATTTTCATGGAATCATTATACCGATTTGAAACTGTATCTCTATATGTTCTATCGTGTGCATGAATCACAGGTTTCTCTTTGTGGACATTACCCACTAATTTCTGTTGTTTGATAATTTTGTCTCTATAAAGTTTGTTTTTCTTCTTAGTAATGAGATTATTTTCAAATTTAGTAATCTCATTGGTTACTCTGTTGTTGTGTTTTTGAAAATCATGATGTAACTCGTATCGTTTCAAATCAGTTGTTATTTTTTCAATCTCCTCAACTGTTTGGTGTGCCAAGTCAGTTCTTTTCTCCATCTCCATGGTACAAAAAACCATCTGCACCTGTTGATTTAAAACTGCCTGTTGAAATACCGGTAATTCCTAACTTGGAATCGATGTCTCAAAATACACTATCTCACTTCGAAATTTTTTTTACTAGATTTATCATGTTAGATTCCTCAAAAATTTTTTTACCACCATTGATGATTCTAGTATTGTAGAAGAACCCACTATTAATGATGGAACGAATATAGTATTATCTCCACTAAAAATTAGAGCACAGAAAATTCAGGAACATTTTGAAAAAATTAAAAAAGAACATAATAAATCTAAGGGCAACGATATGTTGGCTAATTTGACGTTACCTCCTGGGTTCTCTCAGATCAGTACCTATGAGAATAATGATACATCGTTCAACCTAGCAGAATCCACCATCAATGAAATTAATACAGACGGCACTCTTACACCTCTTTTTTTAGGGAGTCCGCGAATCAAACATCTAACGTCCAGTACGCAAATAAGAGAAAAAAGAAAATTAGACGTGGATGCCGAGGAGGCACCCGCAATAAAAAAAGAAAGGCTGCGGAGGAAACCATAATTCCCCTAAGATTAGGATATAAGGGAATATACAATATCTCGAAATATGAATTGACGAAAGAGGAGATTCAAGTTCTTGCCAAGGGCCTTTATTACTGCCCCACCAACCATAAAGTTAACCATTTCAACCTTTTTTTGGATTTCCAAAAACTAATTAGAAAATTAACCCTTACTCGGCATTTTATTCTGAATCCTATTGTAGAGGAAACCATCTCTAAACCATCAGAGGAGACTAAAATCCAAGTTCCAAACAAGTCCAAATTTTATCCTGTACAATCCCAAGGACATTTTATTAAAACCTTTTCGGACCTAGTGGGAGATGAGCTTCTACAAACCAAACCAGTTAGTCAATTTTCAAATTTAAGCAAAGGGGAAAAATCAGCCCTAAAATCTCTGCAAGACAACAAAAATATAGTTATCCGACCTGCCGATAAGGGGGGTGGGGTTGTCATCATGGACCATTCATGGTACCATGAAGAATCTATGCGAATATTATCAGATTCCACATATTATTCATCATGTCCTGAAGACCCCTTTGCCAAATTGGAAATCGATTTTTTAGAACTAATAAACCAAGCCTATACAAATGGGGCTATAAATAAAAAAGAAAAAAACTTTATCCAAATAGAAGAGCCGAGTACTCCATTTCTGTACTTTTTACCAAAGATGCATAAAAATATTCAGGCCCCTCCGGGTAGACCCATTATATCGGGGATAAATTCTATGACGAGTAATCTCTCTCACTTCATTGATTTACATCTACAGAACTACGTGAAAGAGTTACAAAGCTATTTGAGGGACTCGGGCCAATTAACTCAATTACTTTCTGATTTCAAATGTGACCAGCCCAGCATATTGGTCACTATGGACGTGACCGGTCTTTACACCAATATCCCTCATAATTTAGGTTTACAATGTGTCGCCCACGTGCTAGACAAAGATAGTGATGTGAACATTACATTAAAAAATTTCATCCTGAAAGGTTTGGATTTTATCCTCCAAAATAATTTTTTCAAATATAATGGGGTCTTTTATCATCAAATCAAGGGAACGGCTATGGGTACGAGGGTCGCGCCTTCTTACGCGAATCTCTTTATGGGGGTCTTCGAATCTAATTTCATTTACTCTCATCCTCTTTTTAAATATGTACCTCTGTATCAGAGGTACATTGATGACCTCTTCTTTATCTGGACGGGATCATCTGATTTGCTGCAAATCTTTATTTCTGATATCAATAAAAATTGGTGGGACATTAAATTTACATCCCATTGGGATTCTTTAAAAATAGAATTTTTGGATTTGGAGATATTTCAGCACAATGGAATTTTTAAAACTGCCACTTTTTTCAAAAAAGTGGATGTGAACAGCTATATCCATTTTTCCAGCGGGCACTATAAACCATGGATTACCAATGTGCCATATGGTCAGTATAGACGTGTTCGTAAAAACTGCACAGATGATGGGACATATAAAAAACAAACTGCTATACTCAGAAATAGGTTTCTGGAAAAAGGGTATCCACAAGTTTTATTGAAGGATGCAGAAAACAAAGTAGCTTCTTTACAACAAAAAGATTGCCTTCCATATAGAAAAGATCAAACAACCACAGAATCTGTACAAAACAAACACAATTATAAGTGAAAATCGAGTGAGAAAAAAATTTTCCTTGGTCCACTCAAATACAATACAGGTTCATGCACAAAATTAAAAAGATACTTCGGAAACATTGGCACTAAGGGTGACTCCAAACACAGTATATCTAGACACTTTAGAGATTTTCACCAACAAGATCCAACTAAATTAACTATACAACCAATAGATCATATAACAAACGATACCTACGATAGATTCCGTATACTGCAAAAACGAGAAGTGTTCTGGATGTTCACTCTGCAAACGGTGAATCCCAAAGGGTTAAATGAAGCGGTTGAACTCGTTTTCTAATTTTTAACTTTTACTTCACTTAGTTTACATCTTAGTCTCCAACATCAAAGGTCCCACTACTACAAGTGACGAGTATTATATGGTATACCATAATTGTATATACTTTCATTCTATCTGTATTTTGTATTTTATATATATTCGATAATCGTTTAATATGTTTTTATATGAGTATGATGTTACATCTATATAAGCCTATTATTATCAAATGATACACCCAATATGGGCCGTTTCAACAGCGCTTCCATCTATTTGATTAGGCAGCGCGATATATTATATTACAAGTCCACCTGGTTTTCTTTTCTCCTATTGGACAAAATTTTGTACCGCTCCTTGTTATTGGCCCGTCCATTTTCCTATCGGATACACTCTATCTGCTTTGCAGAAATGCCTCTGTGTAACACGAGCGGCCCGTGATGATCAGCGCTCCACATATATGAGCCATCATCACACCAGGTTTCCTACTTTTATCACCACTTCTAGTCCTTATGACATTTATAGTTTTCTGCATGTACAGATGTGCCTGTAACTTCGCACATCTATTTGGATGTTTTCATTTTGGAATGCTGCATAGATTAGAATTTTTGGTTTGCTCTATGTGATTTTTTTTTTTTTTTCCTTTCAGACGCACCTATTTTTGTTCTGCAAATTGTTTCTTTCAGGATTGACTTAGAGGTTTTCACAAAGCATCAGTGTAACCAAGCAGCTTTTTCTTTCATTGGTCAGTACGAATCTACAGACCAATGGGATCTATTTCTATTTTAACGTATACTTTGAAACAATGTTATAGGTTTTCCCAACTCTGATACCTTCCTTTAACAATAAAGGTGATTGGTCTGAATAGGAAACACCAATCACATGCTGTGTTACTAAGTATATAAACAGGTATTGTTTCCCTTGTACCGTGTGTAATAACCCAGCATCTGAGGAAGTGTCTTTATGACACGAAACGCGTTATGCATTTTATTGTTCTTATTTAAATAAATCTCTTTTATATCTATGCCACTGCCTGCACGAGGAATTCGTTTGTGGACGAGCGCCCGGTTCTATTTTTTTCTATATTTTTGTTCCACGATTGTTCCCCGAGGATTATATTACAGGGGTTTGGACCACGCGGCTGCTGTCCTTGTGGCTTAATATAGCCAACCAAATTCTTATGAGCGTTGTGCCTCTAAAATACCAGCACAACACCTGCAGGTGAGAGGATTACCGATATTTGTCTGCTTTTTATTCACTTCCAGACGTATCTTCACTATAGAGCGCCATTTTCCCTCCCCTTTGTTTCTTTTCTCTACACTTCACTAATACATGTAAGAGCAGTACAGGACATGTAGTACTGCACTGTACTGTAGAGAGGCACTATAGACTGCCAATCACTGCATGTACCTCACTAATACATGTAAGAGCAATACAGGACATGTAGTACCACACTGTACTGTAGAGGCGCTACTAGACTGCCAATCACTGCATGTACCTCACTAATTCATGTAAGAACAGTACAGGACATGTAGTACCGCACTGTACTATAAAGAGTTTCTAATAGCAATCACTTCATGGACTTTACTTATATAGGGGTTTTACAAGTAAAATGTTCATGACAATTGTTTGGATCTCCCATCAATCACATGAGCCACAGATCAGCAGTGTCTGTGACGTTGTACGGTGCTTGTGGTTTCAAGATACAATGTCCCAGGAAAGACCATTGTATGCTGAAAATATTGTATCCTGAGGCCATTTGAACTTGAAGAACCACTGTATACTGATTTGAAGCTGTCTGAACCTGGTAAACAAATGATGGAATACATTAATATGGAGCAGACCTTAAGGGCTCAATTTCCAATTATTTTTTTCTGACTTTGATACACAAGTCCCTATCTGTTAATATGGACAATTAGTGAGGATGAGGAAACTGTTCTCATCCCTCTACAGGTGATTTAAAGGAAACTTCATTATTGATATTATGGACATTGCTCAAGCAGTTGAAGTAAGTGGTCGTCTGGGTGAAATTAAAAAAGTGGGCCTCAATGTAACAGAATTAACAGTAAGACATTGTTTCCTGAAGCAAATAATCAGATGTCAGCTTTAATTTTTTAATTTTCTCTGGGAAAAGGAAAGCTGTGCTCTGATTTGTTACTGTGGGCAATAATAAATATGGCCGACTGGTAACAGAAACTACAGTATATCCCTAAAATAATGACTTTATAATATCTGATGATTTTGGACTCCTCTTCTTCAAACTCCAAGTTTTCTATTTGATATTATGACATACTGTATCATTAACATGTATTTTTGTTGAATGTTTGCTTTCAGGTTTATGCCCTACCCACTGCTACCATGTAAAATATCTATCCGTCATATTGATCCCTCTATGAGGCTTTTACCCACATTCTCTACCTGGTAAACCATAATGTACAAAGAATGATTCTGATTTATTTTATAATAAAATCCTAAAATAAGATACTATGAACTTCATATTTCAGACCAATGCTGTGAATTTGATAGAGAAGGACTAGTTTTGGCCTATAAATTGAATGGGCCTCATGTTTGCATGTTATTGTCTATTAAGCAGGGACCCATTTATTTAGTATCTATATGAATCCAAGTAAGTAGCAGAGAGCAGTTGACAGGCAAAATAATGCCCTTTTTGGTATCCCAGTAGCATGAGCTCCTGACTTTGCTACAGGACCGGTATAGTGGTTAGGCAGAAATAGGCAATTGCCTTGGGTGCCTAACCTTGCCAGTCAGATGCCACAGTTAACGTGACTGCGACATTTAGGCAGTTAAGTATTAGAAGGGGGGCCCCCTATTACCCAGTGATGCAATCGTGAGATGCCGATAGGCAGTGAAGACAGCTGGGAGCCTACTGAAGGCCCCTAAGTTGCCCTCTTATTCCCCATATTACACCCTGCCAGAAGCCAGGTGCAATAGGAGAGCTGGAACTGCACACTATGCTGCTATAAATTTGTATTGCAGGGTACTGTTCACATCTCCCAGAGGTCAAGGACAAAAATTGCAAGTAAAAAAAGAAATAAAAAAAATGAAAAATAAAATCCATAATTGGTATAGCCACACCTGTTCAATTCTAATCTATTAATGAGTATCAAACCAAAAAAGGGGCAAAAACTTCAAAAAATATAACTTTTAATAGGAACTATGATAAAATTAGCATCGCTAAAAAAGACAGACACAACAAATCCAAAAAGACTAACACAAAAAAGGGGACGAGGGGGAAAACTCACTCTAAGTCGCCCTGAGGCCCTATCCCGAACCTCACCCTATCAAACCTAGGGACTACCAGGGCTTTTGTAGGTTGATACTAGGGCTTTTGAAGGTTGATAGGGTGAGGTTTGGGATAGGGCCACCCTTTTATCGGGGCGACAACCCTATTGTCCTTAGGGTCCATTTCCTTTTTAGTGACTCAGGGTGACTTAGGCTGCGTCCTCCCCCTTATTTTATGAAGTAATTTTTTTCCCCTTTTTTGGTTTGATACTGGTTAGAGCGGGGATTGTGATTCATAATAGTTTCATAACTGTGTCGATTCTAATCTATTAATGAGTAACCTTATGTATCCTGCATGGTAAACACGCTATAAAAATACCCAGCACTACCACTTTACCTCCCCAAAAATTTAAATAAAAAGTGATCAAAAAGTGACAGGTATTTAATATAATGACACTAATGCAAAAAAAATCAAGCCTTCACAAGCTTAAGAAAGAGGGCGTTGTTCCCTTGAAATGTTGCATTCGTACAGCGCTCGGCCGGCTGTCCAGGCTACTCCTCTGCTATCTATGGCATTATAACTAGAGTATAAGGTATTCACCTATTTTTTCATTCAACTTGTCTATGTTCCTAAAAGAACTGTTGAAGCATGACTGAGGATGATATAAAGCTGTAATGTGCTGTACCAGTTAAAGTGTTAATAAATCTATGGAAGCTATTCAGCTGACTCACGGGTCTCATCTATCATTGCTACTATTTGCTTATGGCAATAGCATGCCTTGTCCCAGCTCTGCTTTGGTACCACCTATACTGCCCTGATCCTGCCCCTAGTCACATCATAATTCAGTCTGAACATGGTCTGAAATGCTTTCGACAATGGATTCAAGCCTAACCCTAAAAGAACAAAAAATAAGATTAGAACTAAAAAAAAGTTTTAACCAACACAAAAAAATTATTTTCCTATTTTACTAGTTGAAGCTGGCAAATATGATGTGACAATTCCATTTAATTAAACTGACTGCAGCTGGAAAGCTATTCATGATATGTCACAGAATCTTTGTTGGAATAACTTTTACCTTATCTAAAACCTTCTTTAAAATAAATTACTTTTTGGCTGAATTAATTAATGTACAACAGGCCTACTTTCTTTTACTTTGGAGATACAACATATAATCTTTACTTAACAAGCTAAACTCCTCTGCATTGTCAAAAGTTAATTGCACAGTTATGTGCTTCCAGCATGGGACTGTTAAATTGGCCAATAGAAGAATTAGCTGCCTTTTTAAGAATAAAAATAGCTCTTAAATTCCTTCAGTAAACGGCCACCTAGTGCTAATTACTTTTGAATTATTTATGCTCTTACGCATATTTTTTAACTTTGTAAAATTGAGAGAGTGAAATGTAAATACTATAAAAACAAGCGGAGAATTTGCTTTCAATTCATTTGCAGAATGAAAACAATTGCAAAGTAGTGGAACGTGAATATAGTAATTATGTCGCACGAGTGCAAATGCATAAAAACAGATTTCATTTGTTGAATTAATAATTTATATTTCCCAAATGCAATTCTATGCCTGAAAACAACCTGATAATGGCACACTTAATGTATTTTGTTTTGCCATTATATCGGTCTCTAGCTTTCGTGACCTATTTCTATTTCTTCTTTTTAGCTCTGTGTTTAAACCTAAGGATATGTATCAACGTTGAAATAAGAGCCAGGCTAAACAATACCTCCTGTCTTGCTTCTCTGAGATGTCAGTACTCATTGCTGTCCCTAATGGAAAATTTAGGGCTGGGACAACCCATGAGAGATAACCTATCCTATCATGCAACATCAAGTCATGTAGAACCACAAGAGCAACATAATCGCTGCTGTTTTGAAGGGAGGTATATTCCGAAAAAGACCTAGGGCCTCATGTATGAAAACTGAAGACTCTCTCCATTGCCCATAGGAACCAATCAGAGCTCCTCTTTAATTTTTTCAGAGCACTATATGAAATGAACAGAGAGCTCTGATTGCTATAGGCAAAAAAGACAGTATTAGACCTAAGCAGTTTTCATACATGTCAACCTTATTGTTTTAATCAAGTTTTTATGTTATACATATTTGTTGTAAATATTTTGATGCTTATTTTCCATTTTGTAATCAGTATTTAAAAATATTTTTTTTTAAAATACCCTCTAAGTTTCATAATAGATTGAAACTTCCTGTTTTGTAGAGATCACTCCTCAGCAGTCTTCACATTACATCACAGGCAAGATTATAATGAGAGGTATCACCTCTATTATAAAAGCTGCAAGCAAATAACAAAGGATTTACCACTTCAATACAGCAGGTCATGGTCTGAGCTCACCTTTTCCTAGAATGACCCTTCCTGTTCTGTAGAGATCACTGTTCAGCAGTCATCTCTCTACCATCAGAGGCAGAGTAGCAATGAAAGGTTTCAGCTCTGTTACAAAGCTGGAGACAGATAACACAGGATGGACCACTGCAATAGAGCAGGTGACGGTCAGCGTTTAGCTCTCCCTGGACTTGACTCTTCCTGGTCTGTACAGATTAATTCTCAGCAGACATTTCATTACTATCAAATGGAAGATTACAGTACAAGGTATCTCCTCTGTTATAAACCTAGAGGCCAGTAAAACAGGAGCCACCACTTAACAATACAGTAGATGATGGTTGAAGCCCATCTATTCTTAGAGTGACACTTCCCTATTCTGTAGAGATCACTTCTCAGCATCATCATCTCTCTACCATCACAGGTAGGATTACAACGAGAGGTATCACCTCTATTATACAGCTGGAAGCAGATAACACAGGAACCACCACTGACAATTCAGTAGATGATGGTTAAAATGCATTTCTTCCTAGAGTGACACCTCCGTATTCTGTAGAGATCACTTCTCAGCATCATCATCTCTCTTCCATCACAGGTAGGATTACAACGAGAGGTATCACCTCTATTATACAGCTGGAAGCAGATAACACAGGAACCACCACTGACAATTCAGTAGCTGGAAGCAGATAACACAGGAACCACCACTGACAATTCAGTAGATGATGGTTAAAACTCATTTCTTTCTAGAGAGACACTTCCCTATTCTGAAGAGATCACTTCTCATCATCATAATCTCTCTACCATCACAGGTTAGATTTACAATGAGAGGTATCACCTCTATTATAAATCTGGAAGCAGATAACACAGGAACCACCACTGACAATTCAGTAGATGATGGTTAAATCCCATTTCTTCCTAGAGTGACACCTCCGTATTCTGTAGAGATCACTTCTCAGCATCATCATCTCTCTACCATCCCAGGTAGGATTACAATGAGAGGTATCACCTCTATTATACATCTGGAAGCAGATAACACAGGAACCACCACTGACAATTCAGTAGATGATGGTTAAAATGCATTTCTTCCTAGAGTGACACCTCCGTATTCTGTAGAGATCACTTCTCATCATCATCATCTCTCTTCCATCACAGGTAGGATTAAAATGAGAGGTATCACCTCTATTATACATCTGGAAGCAGATAACACAGGAACCACCACTGACAATACAGTAGGTGTTGATCAGATCTCGTCTCTTCCTAGACTAACACTTCCTATTTTGTAGAGATCACTTCTCAGCAGTGATCTCATTATCATCCCAGGCAGGATTATAATGAAAGGGGACACCTCTGTTATAAAGCTGGAGACAGATAACACATAATCCACTACTAATACAGTAGGTAATGGTCAGAGCTCATCTCTTCCCCCTCCTTTCATAGTGACCTCTATCAAGGTCACAATCATGGTCAGAACACTGGAATACAGAAATCAATAAGTCAACTCAACGCATTAGTTTCCATGTGGCTACTCTAAAGCCAGTCTCAAAAATGCTGTTAACGGAACAGTATTATCTTTGGATTTGTGTGTTGTTAATTTAGGTTTTATTTTGGTATGTTTCCAAGTGGTGTACTGTGCTTTTATTTTTCCTATAATGGGACTTGGATGATAACACTCACAGAATCAATTTAAATATAAAAGTGACCACCTAGCTAGAAATAGGGATTCTTACACAAATTTAGCAAAAAAAAAATTCACAGAAAGGATGTGTGTATCGCACTAGTCCCACTAGTGAGATACACACATCCTTTGTGTGTCTTGGATGATAATCCAGATTGCTGCACACAGCAAGGAAAGAAGAGGCAGGAGCTATAATGAACTTTCATATGTATGACTGCACAAGATGCTGGAGAACACTAAAGTGTATTTAAAATATCTGGTAGACACGGACATAGGGTTATTTTAATAAATTACCATTACATTTTTTGGAGAGAAACTGTGTCCTTGTTGCACATAGAAACAGATTTCACTTTCGATTTCTAAATTGCACTTGAAACATGTGAATATGGGTCATTTTATGTTTTCCTTTAGTTACAGACTGTTATACAGATTATAATGCTCTTTAATGGGGTCTTCCCTTAGGGTATGTGTTGGGGCTTCCTTACATTTATCCCCACTGATTGACCTTTTATTACCTATCCAGTCTTACATTGTATACTTTAAATATGCTTAAAATTGATGAAGGGACTAGCATGTTCCCAAAACATGTTGCTCTACACATTGTATAAATATCTACCAGTTACCTCTCCATTGCACACTCTCTTTCATTTTCTCTATTACATTTATTTTTATTACTAGTATTAGTAAGGACCTTTACCAAGTGCACAATAATTACAGTAGTAATCTATGTTGTTGCTATGTCCTTTTCATCGCATGTCTTGTATAGTATCTAATTGCCTTCTATTCAGGGACAAATATGTGTCTGTACTATAGTCGACACAATGCTTCCTAGTAGAAGAGTGAAGAAATCAGGCGATACCTTTTGGAGGCTAACTGAGTATATTTGATGGTGAGCTTTTAAGAGTCCTAGCTCTCTTCTTCAGACATGATGCTATACAAGAAACTAAAAATTCACAGATTTTTTATACACAAAAGACATGGACCTTTAAAAGAACTTAGAATCTTTAAAAATAACAAAATACAATATAAGTAGAGCAGTTATTTACAACAGGTCAAGAAATAAACAATCTGGAAACTTGTGAGGCGTGACGGAGGGATCAGTAATTATTTCTCTTATCTGTTTGCTATCTTGTGGTGATTTGTGACCCTCACAGTTCATACATAGTGTGACATGAAGCTGACATGAATATTAAGTCCAAATTGCAGAGTTTGACATTTTTGCACTAGTTTGTATTCCCATTCCTTTCTCTCCCTCTGTGTCTTAAAATGTCCCATTAAAACCACAACTTGCAAATTTTCAATAGAGTGGTCTTCTCTGGAGAAATGTGTGGCCACGGGGAGATCTGTTTTGCTGTTGTTAATAGTGAAACTGTGTGAATTCATGCGCTGACTGAGTCTCTTCCCTGTTTCCCCCATATAGAAGCCTGTGGTGGGACATTGCACACACCTGTTTTGACTGGAAGGAGCATATTTATCAACATGCACCACCAAACCTATGTTTTACCTGTGTTATATCGATGATATCCTTGTCATCTGGACTGCAGGTGAGGAGGTCCTACTCCGATTCCATAATGACTTCAATGACTTTCACCCCACCATCAATCTTAAACTTAGTTATTCA
This sequence comes from Phyllomedusa bahiana, assembly GCA_025379985.1. Taxonomy (NCBI): domain Eukaryota; kingdom Metazoa; phylum Chordata; class Amphibia; order Anura; family Hylidae; genus Phyllomedusa; species Phyllomedusa bahiana. The sequence goes on along the minus strand of JAODAL010006257.1, from coordinate 52,173 downwards.
GAGAGCAAAATCCACTTTCTGGATACCACAATATACATTAAAGACCATCAGCTTCTCACATCAATATAACATGAACCCACAGACAGAAATGCCTACTTGAGAAATGACAGCTTCCACCCCAAGCACACAAGACAATCTATTATTTACAGCCAGGCTATACGACACAATTGTATTTGCTCCGACAAAGCAGACCTGAACAAGCACCTCCTGGATTTGAGGACGAAATTTCTCCAGTTGGGATACAAACCAAAAATGATGGACAACCAAAGCAGCAGCCATTAACAGAGACAGTCTGCTCACTTATAAAGAGACCCAGAATGAAGAACGAGTGCCCCTAGTTGTCACCTACAACCCACAGCTGGAGATCCTACAAAGGATTGCAAAGGAACTCCAACCTGTGCTACACAGGGACAACAGACTCAAAGAAATAGTCCCAGTCCCTCCTCTGCTTTCCTTTCAGCAACCACCAAACCTGCGGCGTATCATTGTCCGGAGTGCCCTGAAGGCCCCAACTGAAAATGGCACCTCACCCTGCCTGCAAAATAGGTGCAAGACCAGCAGGCACATCCACACCGCTGACAGTGAACCTGTCCCACAGTCACAGCAGGTGCACAGAATTAGGGGAACATTTTCTGAAGGTCTTCCAATGTGGTATATCTCATTATGTGTGTGCAATGTCCCACCACAGGCTTCTATGTGGGGGAAACAGGGCAGAAACTCAGTCAGCGCATGAATTTTCACAGATTTACTATTAACAACAGCAGAACAGATCTCCCAATGGCTGCACATTTCTCCAGAGAAGACCACTCTGTTGAAGATTTGCGGGTAGTGGTTTGAATGTGACATTTAAGACACAGAGGAAGAGAAAGGAATGGGAATACAAACTAATACAAAAATTTCAAACTCTGGAATTTGGACTTAATATTCATGCCAGTTTTATGTCACACTATGTATGAACTGTGAGGGTCACAAATCACCACTAGATATCAAACAGATAAGAGCAAGAATTATTGATCCCTCCGTCACGCCCCACAAGTTTCCAGATTGTTTATGTTACAAACAGCGCCGCAGCCCAGCATGCGTCCCGGTGCCAGGGGCGAGTGGCGCCGCGGTCCGTGTATCAGGCCGAGGGCGCACTTGTTCCCCGAGGCGCATATACTCACCCAGCCATGCTCCTGTGCTTCCACGTCCTCCTGTCGGCCGGGGCATGCGTCCCCGTCCTTTAGGGCCTGTGTGCGCCGGCTTGCTCTCATTTAAAGGGCCAGCGCGTCGGTAATTGGTGATTGCCGGCCACTGACCCTATATTAAGGCTCCACCTTCCTTATTACCCTGCTGGATGTTTAGTGCTCTTAGCCTTCAGAGAAAGCGTTCCGTAGTCTCTCTTGTGTTTTCCGTGTACCGTACCTTCAACTCCTGTCTTCCAACTTTGAATCCTCACCGCCTGCCCTGACCTGCCTGCCTGTCTCTGACGACGGGTTCGCCCGACGTCCTGGTACCTGGCCGCATCTTGGTTGCCTCTGCAAGCTAGTCGCATCAGGGGTAGCAACCTGGTGGAATCCTTCCGCAGCAAGTCCATCCCGCTTTGCTTTTTTGGCTCTGGTGAACACCAAGACCCACTTAGACTCCGCTCCCTGGCGTGGCTTTCACCATTGCTTGCGGCGGCCCAGTGGATCCACTACCCGTTCCAGCGTTACAGTTTATTTCTTGACCTGTTGTAAATAAGTTCTCTACTTATATTTTATTTTGTTATTTTTGATGATTATAAGTTCCTTTGAAGGTCCATGTCTTTTGTGTATAAAAAGTCTGTGAATTTTTGGGTTCTTGTATAACACCATGTCTGAAGAAGAGAGCTAGGATTCTCAAAAGCTTACCATCAAATATACTCAGTTAGCCTCCAAAAGGTATCGCCTGATTTTTTTTCTTTTCTATGGCTAACACGGTACATTATACTATAATGCTTCCTAGTCATAATTCAGTGCTTTAGATTATGCTTTATAAATCATGCTGTTGTCTATGAGATTATTATTCAGACTGAAGGGCAAGCTATATGATTTTAATATAAGATTTTTTTTCTAAATTCACTTTATTGAAACATGAAAAAATGTAACAATATATCACCAGATCAGGTAGGATAACTGAGGAAAAAAAAAAGGATAAAACATGGCAACCGTACATAGCTGATTTGCAGAGAATTATGGTCATGCTGCATTATGATAACATACATTGTAATCACCTAACCCCACATATTGAAACAGGATATTAAATACAAGATTTTATGTGGAGAGAGGCCTTTAGGGGCATTTTGAATCATTTTAGTAAGCTGATTGTGCAAATCAGCTCTCCTCCCGAAGAAGAAAGCTTTCTCTTTAGTGCCAATTGTTGGAGAAAGGATTGAAGCCAAACCAGAGTTTCTTGTGGAAAAAAAAGAAATACTAATCTGTGTACGGCTGTTTTGGAGTTTTTTTGAATCATCATTGTTGTAGACGGAACCTCAAAGGGGCTCGACATCCTAGTGGGGAGTCAAATTAGTATATTGAATGACATGTGCCAGAGAGAAAGAAATCACAGGCGGCTGACATTCTTCAGTCAAATGAGTTCTCTGACTTTATTACAAAAACACAAGTTTTTATAGTTGGGCGTAAACAACATTCCATAAGCAACATGTGACATTACATCCACCCTCTTTATTGGCTCTTCTTATATATATATTTGAATAACACAGCCAACCTTTGTTTGAGAGAAGCAAAATAGTTCAGGCCAGTGGCCATCTTGGTTATGTCTTGGCACAACAGGGTGTGTCTGGACACAGGTGCCATCTTGTGGGTGAAATAGACATTTCACCTAATACATTGCATAACATCATCATATTGTAAAGCATGTTACATTTTTGGACATTGACCTTTAGAGTAGTTACCACCAATAAGTGGCTCAAAAGGGACAGCTTTTTTTTCCTTCTGGAGGAGAGCTTATTTTCATACTTTTTTTCCAAGAATTGCCTAGCCTGGGAGATTTCTCACACCAGCTGGTAGTCTCTGCAAGGAGACATATTCTCCCTAAAAGTTACTCAAAGCCCTAAACCCGCTTTCCCACAAGAGCAAGAACTCTGAAATAGCTAAGTGTTACCTTCTTTTTTTGAATAAACTCCAGTTTGGCTCCTTAGTCATATTGCAGGGCTTGATAAATTTTCAGACATTGATGTTATAGATGGCACTAATCTTCCTTCTGGAAGATTAGTACTGTTCCTGTCCCCTTCTTCTACCACTGGCAGCTCGGAATATTCAACAAAGCTCTTTGAGATCCAAAATACAAAGTACCGAACATTCATTTTTAGAAAAAATCTAATTGAAACACTTTTGCCTTTAGTAAAATATACCCTATTTTGAATTTTTTTCTTAAGTAATGTCATTTTTCCCACATTATAATCATTACCTAAATTAATTGCCCTATGGTAAATTTGGGACGTGAAAACTTCAATTACAATACTAATGTGCTCTTACTGTACTAACAAGACAACCTGCTGCCGGTGCTGAGTGGTATTAGAATGTAATTGCAAAGTTTCCCTGAACAACTTGCACTAAAATTGTGTTTTATTACCAGGAACACATTCAAAATGAAAGAACATGATATTTCTTTTGCGGTCTCGAGGTAACTTTCAGTACTTGCTGCTACTGAATGCATTATTTAAATGTTTTCTTTTAGATCAAACCTAATCTCAAAACAGAAGACTCCAATATTGGAGTACATTGTAAAGATCGAATTCATAGCATGTAAAGTATCAATGGCCGGTTCAAGTCCTTTTCCTTCTATGTGTATTTGCTTACTAAATATATATATATTTTCTCATACTGTTGGCAATTCTCTAAAATGGAAAAAGATATACTTATCGGATGGAGTCAATTCTCAATACCTTCTAAAATTAGTTTTTATAGCATTCATGTTAGTTGTCTAAATTGGAGCACTTTCCAATGAGGATATTATTTCATGATTGCCACTTTCTTGTGTTACAGCCAAATTGTGGTAGTTTACAGTACTATTTTACAGAACAGACGTCCTGTAGCCAAAAGTGATGCAAGATGATCACTGAGAAAATTGCCCAGTTTCCACTTCATCAGGTCCTGAGATGAGAGCAAATTGTCTTTGATTTGTACTACAACTGTACAAAACTAGCTGCAGCAATACAAATGCAAACTTTTTAGGGGTAAGAAGCTTTCTAGATTTCCTTTTTTTAACTTTCTGTTGGTTATATTGTTAGAGGTTTGTGTATGTGCAAATTTTTCCACAGAAGAAACTCCATTGAGTTTAAATAAATGTATGCTGTTTTAGCTTTAAGAAAAAAACAACAAAAAAACAACAACATACTTTTATACTGTCCTGAAGTAGCTTTGGGCCCTATGCCAAAGTAGCTCTGGGCACTATGCTGATCTAGCTCAGGCCCTATGCTGAAGTAGCTCCTGGCCCAGTGTTGAAGCAGCTCTGGGCTCAATGCTAAAGTAGTTCCAGGACCAATGCTGAAGTAGCTCCATTATCAGTGCAGAAGTAGCACCATGCCCTATGCTGAAGTAACTCTGAGCCCAAAGCTGAAGTAGCCCCAGGCCCTATACTGAAGTAGCTCTGGGCCCTGTGCTGAAATAGCTCTGGGGCGAATCCTGAAGTAGCTCCAGGCCCTATGCTGAAGTAACTCCAAGCCCTATACTGAAGTAGCACTGGGCCCATTGCTGAAGTAATTCAAGGCCCTATACTGAAGTAGCACTGTCTGGGCCCATTGCTGAAGTAATTCCAGGCCCTATGCTGAAGTAGCTCCAGGTCCTATGATGAGGTAACTACAAGCCCTGTGCTGAAGTAGCTCTGGGCACAATACTGAAGGAACTCCAGGCTCTAAACAGAAGTAGCTTTAGGCCCTATGCTTAAGTAGCTCCAGTTCCTATGCTGAAGTAGCTCTAGACCATATGCTGAAGTAGCTCTAGGCCATATGCTGAAGTAGCTGAAGGTCCTATGATGAGGTAACTCTGAGCCCTATGCTGTAGTAGCTTCTGGTTTAACTGTGTTTTTATTAAGTTTCCAAGAAGTGTCAAATAATACATGTGAAGTAGAACCATATACCATAGTTGAAGCAAAACTGGAACATATTATGAAAGAAAAAATCGATTTCACATTATGAAAATCTTAATATTGGATATAACAAAAATCGCCTATTGGAAACATTTTAAAGCTATTCGCGCCGAAAAATACCCTACTGAATATATCAATTCCAGAATACAAAGTCTTATTACTGTATATAACAAAAAACGCCTAGATGATACCTCTCAGAGTTAACAAAAATATAACCTTTATAAGTGGATACAGCCAGTTCAGAATACGAGTTCTTGATGCTGCTAATAACAATAACCTTCTGGTAGATAGACCTTAACTTTCCCAGTATTATAGTACCAGCCATGTAGACCAACTGTACCAAACATGTAGACGATAGACACGACACATAAGGATGGGGATAACTAACATTATTGCGATTAGGCTTGAAAGACCAAACCCGAAGGGTATCCAATTAAGTGTCTACTCCTGTTTCACATCTCTCTACAGACCTTGGGTGACCTTGAATGAATCCCATAGAGACCAGGTCTCCTCAAATCCATTCAGGTTATCATTCAAGGAGGCAGTAAGTTGTTCCATTAACCTCACATCTCTAAAAACCTGTGAACCAAATCTTCCATCGTGGGGATAGTAGTGCGTTTCCAAAAAGAGAAGATGAGACATCTAGCCGCTGTCAAAATGTGTAAAATCAAACGTCGCTTATTTTTCCTAACTGAGGGGAATTGTATGTTCAGTAGAAAGCAAGTAGGCATCATAGGCAGCCTAGCTCCCGTAACATTTGCAACTAACGTCCTCACCTGTCTCCAGAAGTTCCCTATCAAGGAGCATTCCCAGAAAATGTGAAAAAACTGTGCTGCACCCCCTTCCACACCTTCAGCATCTGTCCGGGAAATTCCGGAAATTTTAAAATTTTGTAATAAAGATGGTGTGTGATACCACAGCATAAGGATTTTGAATTGATTTTCTTTGTATAGGGTACACTGAGACGTCTGATTAGCTCCCTGCCATATCATCCGCCATACTTCATCAGACAGCCGTCTGTCTAAATACTGTTCCCACTTCTCCATGTAGGAGTGTCTGGGGAGCTTTTCAGGACTCGGGTTCAGCAGCATTGAGTAAATTTGGGATATCAATCCTCTGTTCGTCACCCATAATTTACATAATAGTTCAAATTTGGTCGGTCGAGAAACTTTAGAAGTTCCCAACACTGATCTAGAGAAGTGAACAATTTGCAGATAAGAATAATAGCTAGTATCTGGCAGCTGAAACCGTTCCTGTATCGAGTGAAATGAAAGAATTTGCAATGTTCTGTGATCAACAATATCGGCTATCCTAAAGAGCCGTTTATCGTGCCATGGCTTCATATGTAGGCCCTCTAAGCTAACAGGGAACATGGGATTAAAGAGAAAGGAGGTCATTGCAGAAGAAGGTGAATTCAACCCAAAATTTTTGGCACACCGATTCCATATCTTCCTTGTCAGCCTGATAGGTCCCAACAGTGGGTAGCTCACAGATTTTGTTGGAAGTTTGCCCATAAACATGAATTGAGATGCATCGGAGCCATCCATGATTTTTCTATTTCAGCCCATTTAGAATATATATATAGTGCCGACCATGCAGGTATCCGCCTCAATTGAGCAGCCCAATAATATTTCGTAATGTCAGGAACCGCCAGTCCACCGTTTTTTTTCCCTGCCAACAAGACACTTTTTTTAATCCGGTGTCTCCGGGAGCCCCAAATAAACTTGAAAACCGACGCCTGCATGGTCTTTAGGTGGGCCAGTGGAATAGGTACAGGAAGCGCCTCAAAGAGGTATAATAATTTAGGTAGCACAGTCATTTTGACTGCCGTTACTTTCCCCAGCAGTGAAAGCGGCAAGCCTTGCCATCTCTGCAATAACGCTCAAATTTCTTGATACATTTTGGGAAAATTATGGGTATACAAGGATGTATATGAGGTTGTCAAATTTACTCCTAGATATTTCAGAGAGGTTGACCTCCAATTGTAACAGTAATTACCTTTCAACATATGTAGATCCGCAGGGGGGATGTTAAGTGGGAGAGCCTCCGTTTTTGCTGTGTTAATTTTAAATCTCGATAATACATAGAATTTAGTAAGTAGGGAGTGTAGATAACGTAGAGAAAAATTTAGTTAATTTAGCGTAAGGAGTATATCATCTGCAAATAATGATAATTTAAACTCTCTATCTTTGATGACAACACCACTGATGTCCGGATGGAGACGGATGGCGGATGCAAGCGGCTCAACACAAAGTACAAATAATAAAGGTGATAAAGGGCATCCCTGTCGAGTCCCATTTGAAATATTTATCAAAGGGGACATATTGTGTGGGAGTCTAATTGTTGCAGTGGGGACTAAATACAGTGCCCGAATAGCGGATAGGAAGGGACCTGAAAATCCAAAGGCCTCTAAGACCTCTAACATATAAGACCAGGTGAGGCGGTCGAACGCCTTTTCGGCGTCGAGGCTTAACAACAAGGCAGGCTTATTATAATTGTTTACTGCATCTATCAAATTAATAGCCCATCTGGTGTTGTCCCCCCCCCTGACGGTTCAACACAAACCCGACCTGGTCCTTGTGCATTAACTGCGGCAGCCACAGTGCCAGTCTATTTGCTAGTATTTTAGTAAAGATCTTCAGGTCAGAGTTCAACAACGCAATCGGTCTGTAATTTCCAATTTCTTGAGGATTTTTGTCAGGTTTCGGACTTAAGGATATGTAAGAATGTAAAAAGGTTGAAAGGACTTTCGTACCTTGTAGCATAGAATTATAAAGCTGTACCTGGTATGGGGAAAGTTGTGGGTTATAAGTTTTATAATATAAATATGTGAGACCATTAGGAAGAGATTTTAAAACTTCCTCTAATTCTTCCGAGTAATAGGCTGATTAACGGAGGTAAGTGCCTCTGGGGAGAGAGTCGGAAGATTACAATTAGATAAGAATTCTGTTAACATATGATTTCTAGCTGTTATATCTTTGGGGAGATTATCCGGGAGAGAATAGAGCTCAGAGAAAAAATTATGAAACATTTGGGCTATTTTATCGGGGTCATAAGTGACGTTACCAGTCGCATCCTTTAGAGCATGGGGAGTTCGGTTGGCCTTCTCCTCGCGTAATTGTTTGGCCAGCAGTGTGTGGGCTTTGTTTCCTTTTTCGTAATATCTCTGTTTGGAGAATAATAAAAGCTTTTCCGTTCTCTCATATTCCAGGGATCGCAGCTGGGAACGTACTCTAGCTATTTGGCGTAAAACGGATCTAGATGGAGTATTCCCAAGTGTAGTTTCCAAAAGTCTCAATTGGGCCTTCAAACTCTCCCTGCGCAAATTAGCATTTTTTTTAAGCCTACTATCTAGAGCAATACACCACCCCCTAATTACCGCTTTGTGTGCCTCCCACAGGGTGATGAGGGACGTCACCGACCCCTCGTTGGATAGAAAGTAATTTGAAATATGTCTACCCAATTCCTCTCGCATTGGAGAAAATTTAATCAATCTTTCATTAAGGCGCCAGTGTCTGGTCGGTACATGTTCTTTTACTAAAGAAAGTGTTATCGTGGCGTGGTCTGACCAGGTTATGTGGCCAATCTCTGCCTCCGCCATTCGTCTCAGCGCTAACACATTTCCGAGAAAGTAATCAATGCGTGAATGAGAATTGTGGGATGAAGAAAAGAAGGTATATGACCTATCCACTGGGTGGGCAATTCTCCATAAATCGTACAATCCGTATCTCCGAACCACTCTACGAAAGGCTTTGGAAAGTGCAGCATTCGAAGTATCTCCCGTCTTGGTCCCCAAACGCAGCCTATCTGCTTTATCGGAGAAGGCTACATTAAAATCACCTCCTACTATTACCATAGAAGGCTAGCAAGGTTGTAATTTCCGAAGAACCTTGTTAAGAAATCGTATTTGGGCCTGATTTGGAGCATACAGATTGCACAATGCAAGTGGTCTCCCTACCTACGTGCCCCTCAAAATAACATACCTCCCCTGCGGATCAGTTATAGAATCCGTGACCTGATATGGACATGTACGGAATAAGAGTATGGCCACCCCTGCTTTTTTTATTATCCATAGAAGAGACATAAGCGTTTGGGTAAATACCTTTAGCAAAAGCAAAGCTTCCCTCCCTGTTGAAATGGGTCTCCTGAATGAAGGCTATTTCAGCCTTGGAGGTCCTCAATTCAGTTAACAATATGCGTCTCTTGGCAACGGAATTGAGTCCTTTAGCGTTAATAGTAATTAGCTTGGCCATATCTGTGTATATAGATGTGGATTAGCAGATTGATCTGGTCTATGATCAGACATAGGTGCCATAATGTTATTTGTTACATAAGTGTGATACATTAGGAAGGGGAAAGACAAGACAACAGAAGAACAATCAGTGAACAAGAACCATTTTACAATTCTATAGCAATTAAGCCTATAAAAGACCATAATGTGTAGATACCAGGGTTTTGATCCCTGGGATAGAGGAAAGTTTAGGCACCACAAGGTGGTATGTGGGGCACCTAGATAATGGAGACTGTCTTCAGTCTTCTCTGTAAGATCCCATAGAAAAAAAATAAACAACAAAATAAAAAGGGATCTCATAACCGGTACATCCTCCATCGGGGGAAAAGTAGGAAGCACCGTGATGATCTTTCCTGAGACCTAAAACTTTAAAAGACTTTTGGGGATGACCCTCCCGTTATAAAGTAGGTTGCTGGAATCTGGACCCAAGCGTGGGACAGGAGCAGGGATGATAGTGGTGGGGCGGGAGGGGAAAGGAGGAAGGGAAAAAGGGAAGGGGGGGTTTGGGAATCCTTCTTTTCCACTATTCCAGCATCCTTGTGATATTGGGGGCTATGTTATCTATGTTGATATTATAAATGTATAAACCTGACTAAGGAAAAATACACTGTCATAAGTGTAGGTTAGAAACAATTAGAAAATAATCAAGACATCAGATATACTCACGTCTTTCCTGGAGAACTGGAACCCGGTGAGGATCCCCCAGATCTGGGAGTCGAGTGCCGTTGCTTCTTAGATGGAGCCGGTTGCCAGATCGGCTGTGGAGGAGAGGATGGAAGGTTAAGTTCCCAATCTTGAATGTTCGGCACTTTAATTTGGAAAACAGAGCAGAAGTGTCGAAGATCTTTGTGTGTTTTGAGAGTAGAGGATTGTCCGTCCTTTGTTGCAATTAACATAAAGGGGTATCCCCACTTGTAGATAATATTCCTATTTTGAAGCTCCGTAAGTAGTGGTTTCAAACAGCGTCTTTTGTATAGTGTCATCCATGACAAGTCCGGAAAAACTTGGATTTCGGATCCCTCATATTTAATAGATTTTTGTTTCCGAACTTGGTTCATTATCCGCTCCTTCAGCTCATGGTCATAAATGCAACAAACTATGTCCCTAGGAGCACCAGTTCCAGATTTTGGCTTTTAGGCTCTATGAGCTCAGTCAAATTTGATGGAGTGTGTGGGAGGTTCTCCAAGAATTTAGTTAAAGATGTTGTTCAGGATCTTTCGCACGTCTTCCGATCCCTTAGATTCCGCCATACCTCTAACTCTGATATTATGCGGCGTCCGCGGTTGTCAAGATCTTCTAGATGGCGAACTGTGTCCCTAATCATTTGTGTTTGGGAAGACATCTGGGACTGTAATTCGGACACATAGGATCTCGTTTCATCATGGGCCCCCTCTAATTCTTCCACTCTAGTCGCAATAGCTTTTAAGTCGGAGCGGACCGCAGCGATCTCGGTTTTGCATGTGTCCTTAAGTTCAGCGACTAAAGCTTTGAAATCGCTTTTGGTGGGAAGGTGGCTAAAATACGTCTTCCAGTCCTGAGCCTGGGATATTGGGGCGGCATCTGCGTCCGAGGGACCAGGCAATGATTCAGAGGAGGAATGCCATGTGGCCCCTAAGAACCCCATGGGAAGTGAAGTTGAAGTTGTGTCCATTGTGTCCTCCACTGGGTCGGACCACTCCTGGGATCTCAAACCCGACTGGGATCCAAGTTTTTTAGCGGTACCTGGCGCTTTAGGGACCCTTGGCATAGTTAAAAACTCTTGGGAATTATATAATATAGGTAGTGTTATAGATGAAACCTTTGTGGTAACAGTGGTTAATTTCCGCAGATATTGCTTGATAGTGTGCTTGTTTGCTGTAGCCAAAGTTAGGCTTTTGGGTTTATGGGTAGCAGGACCTCGAGACTTAGCTAGAGTCAATCTGTTTACAGTCTGTTGCAATCAATAGATGAGCTTCAATCGGTTAACCTTAGCAAGAAGATGAGGCTTGTGAGAGGGAGCAGTGAAGCATTTAGCTAGATTGGGCTCGGGTAGAAAAGCGGTATAAGGCGGCCCTCTAGTGGTGAGAAACAGCGTGTATTCTGAGGCAATGAGGGCAGTGAGGAAAATGTCGGCGCCAGACCGCAGTGGCGGGAAAATTCGCGGGCTTTTTGTATAGGAGAAGATAGCAGAGTTTATCTGTCTTACGGCTCAATGTATAGCCGAAAAAATGTGGCCAAGCAGTTTTGTAAAACTATATTACAGTTCCAGCGGGGTTTATGGCCAAAGGCAAGACTTCTCAATTCTGCTGGGTTGATGAGGGGTCTGCTTTTTGAGCCCCAGTCCCAGATCCCTCTTTCCCGTCAGAGGCCGTCTCCGCACTCACCTCCCGCCGTGGAGCTGTTGTCTCCACCAGGCAGTGCAGGGTCGCTGTAAGGCGAAGACGTCGGTCTCCCGGCGCGGCGCGCACCAGCAGGCACCTCTCTCCCTTCTCCTGGGTCCCGGCTGGTATCGTCGGGGACTCGGGAACTCTCTCTGTGCCGCTCCTCGTGCGGCTCCCTGCGCGATGTACTGGCGCAAGAGAGCCTGCGTCGGGCGTCCTGCCCTCTGGCTGGCGCCGCACAGCTCCGGAGTGTGCTGCGCCCACGGAGTTATCTCTCGGCCGCAGCTGTCGCAAGCGTCTCGCCGAAGGGGATCAGTCCTCTCCTCCCGCGGGTGTTGCCCGGTCTAAAGGACGTCCGGCGCCTCCACCATGTCCCCCACCGCTGCAGGTAAGTTTCCAGCTCCTATAGCCGGGTTTTTCAGTATATAAGCCCCCTAATGTAGTCTCAGGTCTCTGGAGACTCTGGATTATGCGGCCATCTTCAACGGTGCCAGGCCACGCCCCCTGTAGTAGCTTCTGGCTCTATGCTGAAGTAACTCCAGCCCCAATGCTAAAGTAGCTCCAGGCCCTATACTGACGTAGCTCCAGGCCCTATGCTGACGTAGCTCCAGGCCCTATGCTGAAGTAGCTCCAGGCCCTATGCTGAAGTAGCTCCAGGCCCTATACTGAACTAGCTCCTGGCCCTATCCTGAAGTAGCTCCAGGCCCTAATCTGAAGTAGCTCCAGGCCCTATACTGAACTAGCTCCAGGCCCTAAACTGAAGTAGCTCCAGGCCCTATACTGAACTAGCTCCAGGCCCTATGCTGAAGTAGCTCCAGGCCCTATGATGAAGTAGCTAAAGGCCCTATACTGAACTAGCTCTAGGCCCTATGCAGAAGTAGCTCCAGGCCCTAAACTGAAGTAGCTCCAGGCCCTATACTGAACTAGCTCCAGGCCCTAAACTGAAGTAACTCCAGGCCCTATACTGAACTAGTTCCAGACCCTATGCTGAAGTAGCTCCAGGCCCTATGCTGAAGTAGCACCAGGCCCTAGGCTGAAGTACGCTCCAGGCCCTATACTGAACTTGCTCCAGGCCCATATGCTGAAGTAGCTCCAGGCCCTATGCTGAAGTAGCTCCAGCCATCCACTTACTGAACTAGCTCCAGGCCCCTTAAAACTGAAGTAGCTCCAGGCCCTAAACTGAAGTAGCTCCAGGCCCTAAACTGAATAGCTCCAGCCCTAAACTGAATAGCTCCAGGCCCTATACTGAACTAGCTCCATGCCCTAAACTGAAGTAGCTCCAGGCCCTATACTGAACTAGCTCCAGGCCCTATGCTGAAGTAGCTCAAGGCCCTATACTGAACTAGCTCTAGGCCCTATGCAGAAGTAGCTCCAGGCCCTAAACTGAAGTAGCTCCAGGCCCTATACTGAACTAGCTCCAGGCCCTAAACCGAAGTAACTCCAGGCCCTATACTGAACTAGTTCCAGACCCTATGCTGAAGTAGCTCCAGGCCCTATGCTGAAGTAGCACCAGGCCCTAGGCTGAAGTAGCTCCAGGCCCTATACTGAACTCACTCCAGGCCCTATGCTGAAGTAGCTCCAGGCCCTATGCTGAAGTAGCTCCAGTCCCTATACTGAACTAGCTCCAGGCCCTATACTGAAGTAGATCCAGGCCCTAAACTGAAGTAGCTCCAGGCCCTAAACTGAAGTAGCTCCAGGCCCTATACTGAACTAGCTCCATGCCCTATGCTGAAGTAGCTCCAGGCCCTATGCTGAAGTAGCTCCAGGCCCTATACTGAACTAGCTCAAGGCCCTATACTGAACTAGCTCTAAGCCCTATGCAGAAGTAGCTCCAGGCCCTAAACTGAAGTAGCTCCAGGCCCTATACTGAACTAGCTCCAGGCCCTAAACTGAAGTAACTCCAGGCCCTATACTGAACTAGTTCCAGACCCTATGCTGAATAGCTCCAGGCCCTATGCTGAAGTAGCTCCAGGCCCTATACTGAACTAGCTCCATGCCCTATGCTGAAGTAACTCCAGGCCCTATGCTGAAGTAGCTCCAGGGCCTATCTTGAATTGTTTAAACTAATTATTAATCCATACATTAGGACTTTATTAAAGATTCGTTTTTGAGCTGAATAAAAGGTTACTTGCACTGATTTTTATTATTGTTTTCATTGTGGAATTTAACTGCTTGAGTTGTTTGTTCCCAGAGAGATAAGCCACTACTAAGTGTGTCTGGCAGCAGCGTATCTCTCTTCTCTCTGTCACACCGATGCCTGCTGCTTACCCATTTGAGGTCGCTGCCCAGTTTCCCTCCTGCCCTATACTGACATTGCTGCTCCACCATCATGTGGCTGCTGCCCAGTTTCCCTCTTGCCCTCTAGAGAGGTGTGGCCACATTATGCTCTCTTTTATTCCCACAGTGTGCAGCGGGTTTGGGCTTCCTCTGCCAATCCCCTTCTCCCTGTGCGGTTATAATCCTGTTCCTCCCCATACTCCCTGTCTGATCATTGTTAGTGTTTGTGTCTTGTTGGTTGTTGCTGTCTTTGTGGGATCCTTCATGTTTGTTGGTCTCCTTGCTGGTTTCCATGTGTTTGTCTTGGTCTTTGTGAGTTTCCTTGCCATGTTCCTATGTCTGTGTTCTTGCCATGTGTCTGCCGTTTCTGCTGTTGTCTTGTCAGTTCATGCCTTAGTTCCTTAGCTGGTGTCCTATCTTGTGTCTTTGCTTTGTTGCCTGTCATGTTTTTGGTGTTGTGTCCTGTCTTAGTTTCTGTTTTGCTCCTTGGCTCTCGTCAGGCCTTTCCATTTCGGCCTCTGTTTGGCCTTTATGTCTCTTTAGCTCTGTCCCTTATGTGTACAACTGCCACTGCTGGGGATTTCTCTGAGGTTGCACCTTGCGGCCTTTGGGGTAAGTCATCCTCACCAGCAAAGGCTCTGTGAAGATACCTGATGTCTGCTTAGTCACGACCCCTTGGATTAAGCCCGGCAGTGGTCCAGTGGATCCACTACCAGCTTTACCCGTCCATCCTTTACACTCAGCACCCATGCATGCTCGCCCATACTAAGTGTGCAAGTCTGTGGGGGAAGCGAGAAAAATGAACAGTCAGTCAAACCAGCATTTGACTGATAGCTTTCTAATGTGCATGTCCAGCTTAACTTTCACAAGAATATTCTTCCCTGGAATTTTGTTTAAATAAAATATCCATACCTTGACTAATTTTTATTAGAGAAAGAGAACTGGACGACCAGAAATGCATTACAGGATTATAATGCGAAACCCTCGTTAGACAAAGCAAAAGGTGTCTGATGGTGATGTCAAGAAACAGCGCAGACCTGCTGCAGCCACTGATTGGTGACGATCTAACCAGAGCAGCCGAAATTACATAAAAGGCCAGGGAGAGAGAGCGCTGGAAGGGGGTGAATACAAAGGTGAGTTTTATTATTTTATTTCAGGCTCAATATCCTAAATCTAATAAATATATAACATCAGGACAATCCCTTTAGGATGCGCATCACTTCTTAACACGAAAAGTTCAGAATCTACAGTGTCCAAATATGTCACCTATGGCTACCTGTGCATGCACATATTTTCACACATTCACTAGAAGTAATTAGACTGAAAATTTCCGCATCTCCAAATGCCAGAAAACACATGAGTCACAGATCAACAAATCTTCTGATAAACACAGGATGTGATTAGATGGGTAACTGCTTTTAAATCCTTTTTTCCTCCTTGTTTTTTGTTATATACGTTGCATGTGTTGTGCCAAGAGCTTTTTTAAATGTAGTAATAATGTAATGTAATAATTTTGTTGAATATTAAACCTATATAAATCAAATAGAGGTTTATTTGGATGCAAACAGCACATTGGAAAAGCTCTATAAAAAATTAGCCAATACAAAAAATATACACTTCTAGTATATTGCATCAACAGACAGACTTCAGAATTTGAAGAAAGTTGTTTGCTCCAAGAAGCACCCACCCAAAACTTTAACCCCTTCCTGTCGCAGCCTTTTTTTTTTGTCATGTTCGTTTTTCCCTCCTCATCTTCCCAGAGCTATAACCTTTTTATTTTTCCACCTACGTAGACATATGACAGGGTTTTTTATTTTGTGGGACAAGATGTACTTTCTAATGATGTACATTCATATAATATACGGGGAACCCGCAAAAAATTCTGAGTGGGGCAAAATGTGAAAAAAAAACATACTTGCGACATGTTTTTTGAGACTTTTGTTTTGACGGCATTCAATCTTCGGTATAAATTATCTGTTATCTATATTCTACAGGTTGATATGAATCCAGCAATACCAAACATGTACAGTTTTTTTTATGTTTTGGTACCGTAAAAAAATCCAAACCTTTTCTATTTTTTAAATTTTTGCCACGGCGCCTTGTTCTGCGACCAATAACTTTTTGGTATCTCTACCTACGAACTTGAGTTGCATTTTTTTGTGGGCCGAAGTCGACTTTTAACTGGTACCAGTTTGGAATACATGCGACTTTTTTGATCACTTCTATTCCAAATTAGGAGACATGAAATTATAAAACAAACTGCAATTTTGGTGTTTGGAATTTTTTTTCTTGTATGGTGTTCAGCGTACGGGATAAATTATGTTATATTTTAATAGATCAGACTTTTATGGACGGGGTAATACTAGTTAGGTGTAACTTTTTAATTATAATTCCTTTTATATGTAAAGTCGCAAAAGGGGGGCGATTTGAACTTTTATATATATATAAAATTAGTTTTTTTTGGTTATCTTTTTTTTTTCTTTTTAACTTTAACATTGAGTTCCTGTAGGGTACTTCACCCCTAGGGGGCGCAATTGTTTTTATAGTCTATTGCATTGTATAAACAGTGCAATAAAGTGTACTAATATGACGGTTTTAAAACTTCCTGCCATAGAATGAGCCTGAGTTTTGAATTCGCTCTACAGTGGGTCATAAATCAGGCGCATCCTAGCGCTAGGGCGACTTTTTTGGCTCAGGTATACCACTTTGAAAGTGGTTCACCTGTTCCAGCAGTAATGTGCCTAGAAATACCGTAGCAAAGCTATAAACATGTTGCTTAGTTATTGTTCTAGTGCGCCTCCCGCCACAAACGCTATGTAAGGCGCCCGATAATGGCATGCGGGAGATTTAAACATGTATCAACTGGGCTGCATCTGATATCGGGCTGAAAAGATGTCAGATATCTGTGGCAGCCTCATTCATACATGTCGCCCTAAATGTTTAAATAAATAACATTGCTTATCTTGTGACAATAGAACGTGTCAGGGCAGCAAGTGAACAGTCAGTTCTTAAAATTGATGTGTTGGAAGCAGGAAATATGCACAAACAACAGGATCTGATCAACTTTTAGGGTTAGGTTAAAATGTCTAGACAACTGGGTCAAAGCATCTTGAAAACACCTGGTGTTGTGGGGTATTCCAAATATGTGGTGGTTAGTAACCAACAAATGTAGATAAAGGACTACCAATGAACCAATGTTAAGTCCATGGACAACCAAACCTCAATGCACACGGAGAGTGAAGGCTAGACCATCTGGTCTGATCCCACAAAAGAACTACTGTAGAACATATTGCTGAAAAGGTTCATTCTGGCTATGATAGAAAGGTTCAAAATAGCACAAAATCCACTTCACTTTACTTTAGAGTAGTGCTGTACATATACATGAGCCTTCTGGGTAGAGTTTCCCCTTAACTCTCCACTATATATACTTCTATTCACAAAGGCCACAACGACTTCTTTTTTTGAAATATACAAATATTTTTAGTGGTTACAGAATCTTTGCTTCTATCATAGTTACATAGTTACATAGTTTGTCAGGCCGAAAAAAGACATACGTCCATCCAGTTCAGCCAATTTGTTAAAGTGTTGCTAAAGTGTTAAAGTGTTGATCCAGAGGAAGGCAAAATCCCCCCGAAGGTAGGAGCCAATTATGCTCATGGTAGGGAAAAAATTCCTTCCTGACTCCAAATAAATCCCTGGATCAACGACCCCCCTCCAGAATCCTGGTCACTATAACGTGTTATATTATTACATCTAGCAATGTATCCAGACCCTTCTCCAGAATCCTAGTCACTATAACTTGTTGTATTATCACGCATCAGAAATGCATCTAAGCCCTTCTAGAACTCTGTTATTGAATTCACCATGAAAATTTCCTCTGGCAGAGAGTTCCACAGTCTCACTGCCCTAACAGTAAAGAATCCCTTTCTATGTTTATGTAGAAACTTTCTTTCCGCAAGACGTAGAGGATGCCCCCTTGTTCTAGATACAGTCCTGGGTTTAAATAAATCTTTAGCGAGATCTCTATATTGGCCCTTAATATATTTAAACATATTTATTATGTCCACCCGAAGACGTCTTTTCTCTAAGCTAAATAACTCTAACCTTGCTAATCTTTCTGGGTATTGCAGTCCACCCAGGCCTTTTATTATTTTTATTATTATTATCAGATATGTGCAATATCCCTTATTATTCATGCTTCCAAGTTTGCCAATGAGAAGGACCCCACACCTTCAAATGGACTCATTCAAAAAGTTTGGCTGGCAAAGCAATTAGTTTATAAAAATACTTATTCAAAAAAGAGAATACCAAAAGAAATTGCATCCAATACAGTAATATAGAAATGTAAAAACAATACTTTATTAAATCTTATTATAAACAATTAAAAAAAAAATTCAGTAACAGACAAAATCACAGCCAAATAAAAAAATACCCAACTAATCCCTCTGAAACATAATGCTATACATCATATAGGTGATAGTAGTATCAAAACATCACATATATAAGTACAAAAACATCAATTCTATACATCACCAAAGATCAGCAGATTAGAATGCTGATCTTGTATTTATAGGTTTACTTATTCAAAACAGTGTAACACCATTACATAGCCTTTCGGCTTACTGCACTTTTTCAGCAGACCTCACACATGGAATGCACGAAAGTCCTCATGGTAACTCATCAAAGTCCATTTTGCAAGCGTTTCAACTGAGTAGAAACTGAGCCATTCGCACTAGGTGCGTCCACCTGCAACATTTCACAGGATCCACCTCCTTCTTCAGGCAATCTTTGCTTCTATCATCACCCATGATACCATGTGCTCCTCAATTACCAGCTCTGTTATAACTTTGCGATATGTTGCATTGAAGCTGTAAGAAGACTCTACAGAAAAGATAAGAGCTGACATACTTTATACTTCTGGTTGCTGATTGTACTAAAGTGTTTTATGGTCTAAATTGTATGGACTGTTGAATAACCACTAAAAATATTTTTATTGCAAAAAAGAAGTCATCATGGGCTTTGTGAATAGAAGGATGATAGAAAGGTATCAGAATTCACAGTGCATTGAAACTTGCAGTTTATGGGGTTATATATCTACAGACTGGTAAAAGTACCCATGCAAACTCCTGTTTAGTGGGCACATAAGCATCAGAAATGTATCACAGAGCAATGGAAGAAGGTAACCTGCTCTGATGCATCTTTTTTGTTATACATCATTGTGTGTGAGGGTGCGGCATACCTGTGAAAGAGATGGCACAAGGACCCGGGGGAGACAGTATGATATTCTAGGCAATGTTCTCTTGGAAACCTTGGCTCCTGGCATTCATGTGGATGTTACTATAAAATCTATAGCCTACCAAAACATTATTGCATTTAGAATGTTTTTACAAACATGATGAAGTGTTTAGGGCAGGCATCCTCAAACTGAGGCCCTCCAGTTGGGAAACTACAACTCCCATCATGCCTACTGTTATAGATTATATAAATGCATGATGGGAGTAGTAGTTTCCCAACAGCTGGAGGGCCGCAGTTTGAGGACGCCTGGTTTAGGGTGTTGACTAGGTCTTGAAAGTCTCAAGATCTCAATCCAAATGAGCATCTGCAAATGTCTGATCCATAAAAGCCCCACCTTGTAACCTAAAAGACTTACAAGATTTGCTGTTAACATTTTGATACCAGAAACCACAAGACACCTTTAGAAGTCTTCTGGAGTCCATACCTTGATAGCTCAGAGATGTTTTGTGGCAGCAGGGATACAATATTGGTTTTAAATTTTATAGCTCATAAGTGCATATATAGCTAAAAAGTGTGTAAAACTGCAGCTCCCAATATAAACTGAGCAATGGTAAGGATGTGCTAGGAGTCGATGTTTCACAAACAAAAATGGTACCATGCATCATTACAGTGCAATACTAATCCAATGTAGTCAGACATAGAATAAATCATTACCTGTACTGCTCACCAAATATAGTTACTCACTGTGCTGCCCATTGCTAGAAAATGCCCCCTTCATGACTACTGAAAGACCTGGAAGCAGAAACACAACTTTTGACAATAGGGTGAGGGCACAGCTAGGGGATCCTGGCACTTCTCTTAGGCAGAGCCATAGGGAATACAACAATAGTCACAAGGCTTGGCTAGCTCTGTTTATTGACCGGCTGAGTTTTGGGATTTTTTCATAGACATGTCATTGAGAAGGTGCTGACCTGCCTAAAGTTCATCTCTGGAGGTGGTGGAGATTGGCTTGGGAGGAAAGGGTAAAGATTAGCTTTATAGCTACATTCAAGGGGCTGCATGGGAGTGGGATTGCTTTGTCCAGGCCCTTTGAGTCTGAGGGCCCCCTAGCAGGTGCATGGTCTGCCTCTATTCGAGGTGCACCCCTGTGTAGAAGGAAACATACAGAGAAGTGTATATTTAGGGCTACAATAAATACATTTTAAATAAATATATTTTAATATTAAATAAAACAAATAAGTTTTAATATTAAAAGGGTTGTCCACTTCAATGTTAGTCTAATGCAGCCCATAAAAAAAAACAAAAAAACTTATACTCACCTCTCCCCTCAGCCTCTGATTGTCTGGCTCTAAATAGTGATGTCAGACAATGACACGTGACTACTACAGCCGATTCTAGGCTGAATTAAGGAAGAAATAAGGAATAAATAAGACCGGGGAGAGTAATGATGATCCAGTGCAGGAAAAGAGCTGAGGGGAGAAGTGAGTATAAGTTTTTTTTTAAATTTTGAATGGGCTGCGTTAGGCTAAAATAAAAAAAATGAAGTGGACAACTCTTTACTATTAATACTTATTTGTTTTATTTAATATTAAAATTTATTTATTTAATATTAATTGACATGTACACTTCTCTGGATGTTCCCTTCTACAAAGAGGTGTATCTCGAATGGAGGTTGACCATACACCTGGTACAGGACCCTCGGATTGAAAGGGCTTGAACAAACTTGAAGTGGACATCCCCTTTAAAGCATAAAGTTGCCATGGCACCCTAGTCTGATGCCTTATCAGCCTCCCCTTGTCCTCATTCTGTTCTGAGATGATCAGGTTGAATCATTATCTTATTTTACTAAATATTAGTACGTTCTACAATAGATTTACAAAAGAATAGTAAAGACAAACAAGAAGGATTAAGGATATGACTTTTTGCTTTTTTAAGAAAAAACTATTAAAACAATAACTTCTATACAACCCTAGATAACCTGCATCCCCAAGTAGGATTTAACAAGCGTACAATAAAGTCATTTCTTAGTTTTAAAATAATTGCCAACTCTCCCAATTTATAAATATGGAAATGGCGCTACGATATGAGCGCTATATTTTATAGTTTCGTAATTGTCGTACTTTCAGACTGTAATGGGAAGCATATATTATATTTCTGTGTTGTTTAATTGAGCGTCATCTCTGGTTTATGCGGCTTTCAGCATGCCTGGCTGCATAAAATGGGATAATGAATCATAGGAATGTTTTCATTGCTTAAAATGCCCCACACATTGTGAATGCACAAGATATTGTTCTATTTGTAAACAACTGAGGCATAATATCAGCGCCACATCACAGAAGGATATAATCACTGTCACAATGTCAAGACAGCATCACTGCAAGTGTCAGCCATAATTGACAGGGTTGGTGATCAGCCTCTGAAATTGTTTTCTGATTGCATATTCATGATTCATCCCTATAAACCGCTATAGTTGCTGCACAAGTTATTCTTGGCGGATGTTTTAACTTTAAATGTTTTGACATCTTGTACATTCAAATCTGCATTATAATGTTTGGGGCTTTGCTTATACTTTAAACTAGGCTTTAGAAACACTTGTTAGCATCACCTTTGATGTAAACTTCTCTTACAGATGACTTCTTTAGAAAAGTGAAGAAATCAGGCGATACCTTTTAGAGGCTAACTGAGTATATTTGATAGTGAGCTTTCGAGAGGACTAGCTCTCTTCTTCAGACATAGTGTTATATACTACTAGGCAGTTATCTTTACAGTTCACTATTTAAACGGAATCTGTCATGTTAAAAAATAATGTCCAATATGGACTTGCCTGTTGTAGAGCAGGGGTAGCTGAGCAGATTGATATGCATATTTTTGGGAACTGACAAACTAGTAGCTCATTCATTTGTATCACTGCTCATTCTGGCTTTAGGAGTCCAGTAGTTGGTTCTTCTTGATGTTTGACAGACTCCCCAAATTACTGCGCATAGAGTTATGGTGTCTCCAGAATGGTGTGCATTTTCAGTTTGACGGATTCTCTTAAAGTATAACAGATAAAAAATGTACCCAAAATAAAGAAATAGAGGACTATTTGCCATACAATGAATATTAACAGAATTTTATTATATTAAAACACCAACAAGATATGATAACAAAAACTAACAGGTATCCTTACAGGTGGGAGAAGTAATTACCAATATATAATTACATATAATTATAATATATAATTACCAGTATATAATTCACACTCATCAGTACAATGTAGTAAGCATCATAGTAACCTTTATAAACATAGATGAGAGGAACAAAAAAATAGGTAAAGTAATTAGAAAATGTTACCCATGAT
Organism: Phyllomedusa bahiana; assembly: GCA_025379985.1. Taxonomy (NCBI): domain Eukaryota; kingdom Metazoa; phylum Chordata; class Amphibia; order Anura; family Hylidae; genus Phyllomedusa; species Phyllomedusa bahiana. The sequence goes on along the minus strand of JAODAL010006257.1, from coordinate 29,561 downwards.
AGTAATGTCCACACGTGGCAGGACCTGATGCCCTATGCACATTTAGCAGTCGCTTCTGACTTTACCTATTTTTTGTTCCTCTCATCTATGTTTACATAGGTTACTATGATGCTTACTACATTGCACTGATGTGTGTGAATTATATACGTCTTTTTTTTTGTTAATTACTTCTCCTAAACATTTAATATTACATTTTTGTATTTATTTCAATAATAAAATTCAGTTAATATTTTTCGTATGGCATATAATCCTCTTATTCTTTCATTTGGTTATTTCTGTATATTTGGGAGTGATATTTTGCCCCCTTTTTATATTTACTACTTATTTGGAGTTAGAGTGTACCTGCACAGATATACTTCACCAATGAATGCTTTTAGAGCTCTTTTGGTTGTTTTAAATACATTAATTATTAGACTGTATCCTTTGTTCGCTTGCTGCTCCTTCGCAGTATAATAAACAACGTGCTTAGCTTTTTACAATGCCAAATATCGGCGCTTAACTTTAGTTGTATCATCAGAAAATAACTGAGTAGGGATCATTATTGTTTTGGTCGAAAGAGCATTTCTCTATAAAAATTAAGAATTACCTCATAGTTGCTGACAAGCAATTGTCTTAAATGACATCCATTTTATTTGAATGACCACTACTTTTTCAGCATGAACAAGTGAATATAAAAACTTTGTAAAATATCTTATCCTAGATAAATGCTTCCTTCTTCACTTTTTCTTTTACCCCCCTCTTCTTCTCTATACCTTTCATTCACCTGAAAAACCTGCTTAAATTTGTCTGATAACAAGATGAACTGTCAGTTTATTGAGGGATCATGTAACATGTTGCCCATTGAAGTCTATGGAGAGGGCAGGGGCAAAAAGGAGATGTGGCTGAAGACAGCGGCACACAGAAACACTTAAAGATTTAGAGTTAGTTCTAGTAAGTGTTATATCTCATCCACGTGCTAGATTACAGATTATAGATCAGGAACAGCTGAAATTCACAGTTGGAACCTGTGGAGTGAAATACAGATGAAAATGTTAGGCTATAAAGACAAGTCGAGTATTATTGTATAAAACAGAAAGTAAACAATTGCCACAACATCAAAAGAATTATACAATGTTTATTTTCGCTGTTCAATTTTTTTACATAAAAACTTAGAACATGTTCATTCTTTGGTCAGATTCCATGCGGAAAATGTGTGGAAATTTATTATTGATGTTTATGGGGATGGCTAAATACCTTGTGTAAAACCCGCCCCAAACATTTGCATGTGGTTTTTTACGTGGATCCACATCTAAAACCGCATTAAAATGAATGACATTCATTTCTGTCTGTAAACTGAGAGTAAACAACACGGACCATAAATGCACATGCAATACCTTGTGAAATAGTGAAAACCGCTTTGTCCAACATGTTTTTCAATGGCAGAATCTAACGAGTATGTTTTATTTGTTGTGTGGACCTCCTCTTAGAGGGTGATCACACGGCGTATTTGCAGGGCATACGTTAGAATCACTCATTGAGTGCCATGTTAAATCATCGTTGTCATTCAGATGCTGATGATTTTACGATCATATTCCCGGCTTGTAATATATCCCCGTAAAAAGAAGTGATCTGTCACTTCTTTCAGGCGCTTATGGACAGAGAAATAGAGAAGGATATAAGACAGAAAGCTGCCCTGTGTTGAAAGCATGCGCTTGCAAGTACGTACTTTCACCAGCAGTAATGAAAGCGTATTGTGGTGCGTACCTGTTTACGGCACAGTATGCCATGTTAATGTACCTTTAGGGTCTGTCTACACAGAAAGAATCTATAGTTGGTTTTTGATGTGGAAATGGATTTTCCAAATTGTCAAAAACCAACTGTAAAACCATCCCCATATACCTCGATAGAAAATTGGAACTGTAGTATACATGGTTCAAATTTTCTGAGGTTGGATTTCAAAATTGCTGTTTTTTGTAAAAACCTGGAACATGTTTCACTCTGAAAATGGCAGAAAATGCACTATTAAATGCAATGAGACTGCTTGAAAACGACCAGAAAGCAGTGTTCATGGATTTGGCACTGACTTTGTCGTGGAAACTCAATTGTTCTAAATCTGCGTCAACATCCGTGCCAAAAAATCCTTGGTTTTTGTGTAAAATATTGTTCAAATACTCGGTGCACTAAATGGATTTATGTTTCAGAATCCGCCGAGTATTTTGGCCTTTGTTGTGTGGAGGCAGCCTTATTGTTGTGTCCTCTTTATGTGTGAGGGGCATAAATTGACCAGCAACTAAAATCTTTCCCAGCAACTCTTTGACACATGAGTGATGTCCAAATTTCAACTTTTATTGCATGGATAGTGTGAAACTAAGGAACAGAGAAATAATGTACTTACTGTAGTATACCAGCATGTAACTCCACTCTACTAAACAAAGCAATGCAGACATGAACATGTGCATGGGATAGAAATTTCATGCAACACAGAGATGAGGAGTATGCAGACATATACACATGGAAGGTGCTGTCCTGTCTACAACAAGTATAGTTCTAACTGTTAACCACAGACTGTAAAGTAACAGCTAGAGACATATAAATACAATGATATGCATTACCATATAAACTACAATTCTAGATAATTATTCTAACATACCTGCGATGCTACTGTAGGCTTGAATGAAGAGGGTGATGTTGGATGCTGCTATTCAGCATGGATTCTGAAGAAAATGGCTGTTATGGAGCTGTCTTGATGATCTCAGCAGGGTCATTGGTGATACTTATGGTAGCTGTCATGGGAAAGATTTAGGATTGTTTACTAACTAACAGTGTGTATAAACAGACACTATATGAAGCCATTGCAAATGAAATCATAACACAGTATAGGAACATAGAAAAGACTACGAAAGGCATGACAGTTAGACACTACTCAGAAAAAGTTAGGGATATTTGGCTTTTGGGAGAAATTTATGGAAAGCGTGAAAATTTCATGCTACAGTGATATATTATCCTGAAAGTGGTCCATCTAAGTCGTAGCATGCAATGTTAATTTTCTCATTTAAAACAATTTAATGAAACAAAAGCCAACAACAGTGAAGGGCCTACACCATCAAAAATGTCTTTGTCTCAATAATGTGTCATGTGGCGTTGAGCATCAATTACTGCTTCACAATGATGTCTCCTGCTGTTCACGAGTCAAGTTATTGACTGCTGAGGCACAGCATCCCAATCTTTCTGAAGGCACCTCTCAGGTCATTGGGGTTCAGAAGTACAGAGTTAAGGACGACTCAGCTGATCCCGCAAGTTATCTAGGGGGTTCAGGTCTGGAGAAAGAATAGGCCACTCCATTTGAGGTACAGTGGGTATTCAGACCCCTTTAAATTTTTCACTCTTTGTTTCATTGCAGCCATTTGGTAAGATCAAAAAAGTTAATTTTTTTGCTCATTAATGTACACATTTTTAATTTAAAAAAACCCACAAATGTAGATATTTTTGCAAATTTATTAAACACGAAAAACTGAACTATCACATGGTCAGAAGTATTCAGATCCTTTGCTGTGAAACTCATATTTAACTCACATGCTGCTACTCACATACTCCATTTCCTTCTGATACTCCTTGATATGGTTCTACTTCTTCATTGGAGTAAAGCTGTGTTTAATTAAACTGATTGGACTTGATTAGATTAGGAAAGGCACACACCTGTCTATATAAGATCTCACATCTCACAGTGCATGCCGGAGCACATGAGAAGCATAGTTACATAGTTACATAGTTAGTACGGTTGAAAAAAGACACGTGTCCATGAAGTTCCATCAAGGGTGGGGAAAAAGTGGGTGAAGGGAGGGAGACAAGGATTTTAAGCCCAGCCTCCCCACTGGTGAATGCCCTGAAACCCACAAGGCAAGAGCCAATCTGCTCCAGGGGAGACCCCAGCTCTGACCCTAGAGCCGCCACCAGCCAGTATCCAGAATTTTGCATAGCTACATACGCATTAATATTCTTTCGTGTCAGGTAGCTATCTAAGCCTTTCTTGAAACTCTCTACAGTTCATGCTGTGACCAGCTCCTCAGGCGGCTATTCCACAGATTTACAGTTCTAACAGTGAAGAACGCTTTTCTCCTCTGGAGATCGAATCCTTTTTTCTCTAGCTGAAGGGAATGTTCCATTGTCTTTTGAGGGAGCTTTACATGAAATAATTTTTTCCCATACTTTTTGTAGGGAGCATTTATATATTTATATAAATTAATCATGTCCCCCCAAAGCCGTCTTTTCTCAAGACTAAATAAGTTCAATTCTACTAACCTCTCCTCATAACTAAGATGCTCCATTCCACTTATAAGTTTGGTTGCTTGTCTTTGCACTAGCTCCATTACATCTTTTCTATAATATATATTCTAGGTGAGGTCGCACCAATGCTTTGTACAGCGGTAGAATTACATTCTTGTCCCGCGAATCCATGCCTCTTTTAATACACGCCAATATCCTACTTGCCTTAGAGGCAGCTGATTGACACTGCATGCTGTTCTATAGTCTATGATCTACAAGAATGCCCAGATCTTTCTCAACAAACGATTTTCCAAGTTTGAGGTCCAAGGAACTACCCAAGGAGCTCAGAGACAGAATTATGGCAAGGCACAGAACTGGAACAACTACAGGTATAACACCTAGAATAAAGATACATAAAACATAACTTTTAATAAAAATAAATAAGAATTGAGAAAGAAAATTATTTATATGTATCTTCTTCCAGTATTTTTCATTTATCATTCATATTTGAAATTCATCTTTGTATGTTAAATATTATTTTTGCTTTATTTAAATTCAGTATCAACAAGCCATATTTTGGTACGTGATTATAGCTATGAACATCTACGTTATCTATTGAGTACCTCATTGGACCTTCAGTGTGGTACCTTTTACTGGGTCTATTACTAACATTCATCTGGTTAGTTGCACATAAGTATCCTGCTCTATGGGCTTGTTTTTTTTTTTTTTTATATATCTATAGTACACTATATAGCGCCTTTGTACTGCCACAACGTTTTTTTTTTTCTATTTTAGGTTCAGTATTAATTAGCCATATTTCGGTATATCATACACGTTGTATATACCTATTGGAACTCTATAGTATCTTATAGGATTCTTAGTTTGGATCTTTTATATGGTTTATCACAAATATACAACTGTTTAGCTGCATACAAATATTTTGCTCTATAGGCTCGCTTTTTATAATTATAAAATACTGCTTAGCGCCTTCATTGCCATGTTGTATGTTTATTTTCTGTTATTCAAGCCTCGGCTCTGTCTGCGATATTGCAGTCATTATATGTGCCGTCGGCGCTGCTGAGAATGCGCCGGGTGACAGCGGCATTGCATCCTGGTCTATGTAGTTTATTTAACTGTTTGTTTTTCCCTCCCCGCTACTGCACATGCACGAGGCATTTTCCGGTATTGCATGCCGGACCTTGTATTTCTAACACCTTTATAACATTTTTTTTTTTTTTTTTTTTTTTGGGCGTTTGCATACAGGGCTCTGTGGTAGTCAAAGGTGCTAATGGCTGATATAATTGGGTCTAATTTGCCTTGCTATATATGTGGCTGTGATTCACTGAATTTGTTACTGCTTGGACCTGTCTCAGTAATCAGATAGCGGGGATCTGTACATGACTTATCCTGGACCCCGTCCTCTATCTTACCAGCCCTGTTTTCCATCATTAAGGGACGTGAGTTATATTTATTGCATACATCTTGTTGATTTTTCCTTAGATGTTCCGTATTGTTGTTATCAACTGCAATTTTTCCCTGATGAACCCCAGTATCTAGGGGGGGGAAACGCGTTGGAATATTGGAATATTTATGCGTTATTGATCATCTTCCTATGACGCATCATCAATTCATAGTATTATTGAACATCAAACGTATATTGTCTGTTGTATTGTTATTTATCACAGCACTTTTTTTTGTTTGTGCACTCCATTTGTGGTATATGTGTTTTTCTTTTTTTCATTTAGATGTAGCTAGGGACAGGGTTAGTTTAGGTTCCAGTGTGGGGGCACCCTTATTGGGGCGATTTCCCCATTTTTGAGGCAGACAGGTCTTTGATAGGGTATATTTGAGGGTGTCTTTTCGTTTTCTTTCTCAATTCTTATTTATTTTTATTAAAAGTTATGTTTTATGTATCTTTATTCTAGGTGTTATACCTGTAGTTGTTTTGGTTTAAATTGTATTGGTATACCCAGAACTTCATTTCATTATATCAAGGGTTCTCTACACCTATACATCGTGCTTAAGTAGAGTACATGGTAGTGTTTGTGTTAAGGCACAGAACTGGCCAAGGTTACAAAAAAATGTATGCAGCACTCAAGGTTCCTAAGAGCACAATGGCCTCCATAGTCCTTAAATTGAAGAAGTTTGGGATGACCACAAGGCAAACTAAGCAATCGTGGGAGAAAAGCTTTGGCGAGAGAGGTAAAGAAGAACCCCAAGATCACTGTGGCTGACCTCCAGAGATGCAGTAGGGAGATGGGAGAAAGTTCCACAACGTCAACTATCACTGCAGCCTCCACCAGTCGGGGCTTTATGGCAGAGTGTGCTGATGGAAGCCTCTCCTCAGTGCAAGACATATGAAAACCCACATACAGTTTGCAAAAAAACACATAAAGTACTCCCAGACTATGAGAAGTAAGATTCTCTGGTCTGATGAGATGAAGATTGAACTTTTTGCTGTTAATTCTAAGTGGTGGAGAAGATCAGGCACTGCTCATCACCTGCCCAATACAATCGCACCAGTGACACATGGTGGGGGCAGCATCATGCTATGGGGGTGTTTTTCAGCTGCAGGGACAGGACAACTGGTTGCAAGTGAAGGAAATATGAATGCGGCCAAGTACAGAGATATTCTGGATGAAAACCTCTTCCATCTAACACAAATATCAGTGGCACACTAAAGACTAAGTAAAACCTCAAGGTATATAGGAATATTGGAAATGCATTACTGCTAAGGAAAATATGAAAAAACCTGGGACTCTTAGTTTACAGTATTTGATCAAAGATTGTATTAAGCTCACCTCCCAAAACGTCAAGGGGATCCCAGAGCAGGTGAGTCCCTACACTAAACATGTTACCTCACTAGGCGTCAATCCAGACTGCAACTTCGGGGAGTGGTAGGAAACCTCTTCCAGACGCTCTGAACCTCAGACTGGGCCGAAGGTTCATCTTCCAACAAGACAATGACCCTAAGCACACAGCTAAAATAACAAAGCAGTGGCTTCAGAACAACTCCGTGACCATTCTTGACTGGCCCAGCCAGAGCCCTAACCTAAACCCAACTGAGCATCTCTGGAGAGACTTGAAAATGGCCGTCCACCACCGTTCACCATCCAACCTGAGGGAACTGGAGGATCTGCAAGGAAGAATGGCAGAGGATCCCCAAATCCAGGTGTCCAAAAAACTTGTTGCATCATTCCCAAGAAGACTCATGGCCGTACTAGCTCAAAAGGTGCTTCTACTCAATACTGAGCACAAGGTCTGAATACTTAAGACCATGTGATATTTCAGTTTTTCTTATTTAATAAATTTGCAAAAATATCTAAATTTTTGTTTTTTTCCTTTCAGGATGGGGGCGGAGTGTACATTAATGAACAAAAACTTTACTTGTTTGATCTTACCAAATGGCTGCAATGAAACAAAGAGGTCAGAATACTTTCCGTACCCACTGTACCCTAGTCTCTTACAGCTGTTCCCTAATGATGTTACCTTAATGAAGCTGGAGCATTGCCGTCCATGAAAATGAAACTAGTCCTGTGTTGTTCTTGGGGAGGCACAATGACTGGATTAATGATGTTATTTAAGTAGCAGAGGCTGTCACTGCACCATTCACATAGTGTAGGGCAGTTCTGTATTGTTTAGACACATCTGCCAACACTGTAACACCAGCACCAAAGGCTCAACTTGTGACAAAAGTGACTGATGCATAGCGTTTAAAGCATCATTGGTGACCATCTCTTCTGCTCAGAGTTAATTGACTTTCATCACTGAACAGCACTGAGGAACAATGGTCCCTCGCCCAGTGTAGGGGGCCTCCCTGGCCCATGAAGGTTGATGATCCCGTCCCTTTGGGGTTTGTGGCCCAGTGGGGGCAGGTCCCTTTTTCCGATTGTGTAGCATGCGCCCAACTGTTTTAAAACAGTTACAATGGTTCAAATTTGACACTTTTGTTCCCTCTCACCCCCCTTAAAATTTGTCCCAGGAACGGGGAAAAACCCCCTTTTTGTTACCCCTTTAATGCATTTTTTTATGCAATTCCCTTGGCTTTTAAAAATTTTGATCAACCCTCTGGGTGAAGAACCCAAAGGGGAAAAAAAATTTAAAAGTAAAAAAAAGAAAATTTTTTTTTAAAGTTAAAAAATTTAAAAAAATTATTAAAAGTTCAAATCCCCTTTTTTTGTTTTTTAAACAAATAAAAAAATTTAAAAACTTACACATACTTGGTTTTCCCGGGTTTCCAAAAAAAGGGTTCTGTTTTATTAAAACAAACATTGTTTTTTCCCCGTACCTGAACCCCGGGAAAAAGAAAAAAAATTGAAAAGGGCCAAAAATTAATTTTTTTTGGGGTCTTTTCATGCCCTAAAAAAATTTTTAATTAAAAGTAAAATCAAAAAAGTCGCATGCATTTCAAATTTTGGGAGTTTAAAAAATGCACTTGAGGGCCCCCAAAAAAAAACACCCCAATCACTTATAGTTTTTAGTACAAAAAAATTATTGGTTCTTTTAAAATTTTGCCGCAAGCCGGGAAATTTTTAAGAATAGAAAAGTTTGGAATTTTTTTACGGTATCATAACAGTTTCAAAACATAACAGGAACCATACATGTTTGGTATTGCCAGATGCGTATCAACCTGCAGAATGCAGTTAATAATAATAATAATTTTTACCGAATAATGAACGCCATAAAAAAAAACCCGCAATCATGGTGCAAGTATGTTTTAAAAAAACATTTTTCCCCCTTTGAATTTTTTGCTGCTCTCGATATTTTTTTAAGATAAATTTTAAAAAACACCCTTGAAAAATACATCTTTTTTTGCAAAAATAAAAGCCCCCATAAGTCTTTTTTAGGTGGAAAAAAAAAAAGTTTCGGGTTTAGAAGGCAAAAGGGGGAAAATTAAATTTAAAGCCATAAATTTTTTATGACCCTCCGTCCCAAAAGGGGGGGTTTAAAAAGTTGGACAATGACCCTTAAATGGGAAAAGTGATGAAAAGTTTGTTTTTTTCTGGAGGAGAGCTAGTTTGTGTGTTCTTTTCCTAGGAAGCATTGTCCAAAGAATTCCCTACTAACTAGATGTCTTCAACAATAATCACTACCTTCGGGGGGGGCCAACACAAAACTGTTATAAAAAAAATCGTTTATAATTTATTTTTTTTACTAACTTCAAAAAGCAGTTTTTATTTTTATCTTTTTTCTTTCAGACTGTAAGATAATATGAGCATGAGAATTTAATGAAAATTATAGTTATTAAATTTTGAAAGGCTGGGCAGGTATATATAACATTGGTGAAGGTGTTTTTTTTCGACAGAGGTTGTACTTTATTGTATATGTACATGATACATTGCTTTTTATTTCCTTTCTCCATCTGCTTCTAAGGTAACTCCTTTAGATTCTTGAAAAATGACCAAATTTTTTTCTGTTTACAATCGGGGTATATGGTTTATTTCCCTTTCTTACAAAAAATGACCAAAAAAGCACAAATAAATGAATGAAAATGTAGAAAAAGTTTCCTTCTAGACTTTTAAAGCCTTTTGTCTTTCACCATCACATAAGGCGACCCCCTTTTTTGTGATTTTTTTTGGGGCCCCCTTTTTTTTTCACCCCAATTTTGTGGCCATAAAATGTGTCGAATCTATGAAACCCCTTTTTTCTGCGGGTCATTAAATTTTGTGGGTTTCCAGCTTCTAAAACGACAATTCCGGCTCAGGTAAAAACCAATTTAAAGTGCTTTTACCCGTTCCCGAAATGAAACGCCCCCTGGATTTGTCAATAAACAGTAAAAAAATGGGGGTAAATTTATAGGACTGTTTGCGTGACCCCTCCCCGCACGCCCCCCGCTCTCAAAGGGGCATTACAAAGTGGCCCCGGCTGCCTTTTTTAATTTCGCCTAATTTCGAAGTGCAAATTGGTTAGAAAAGAGAATTCCCGGGGGATGTTCCCGTTCTCGGGCCCCTAAAGATCCAATCTTTTTGGCGCAGCCCTTTCATACAATTTTCGCCCCTAAAAGTTGACAATGGATCGGAGCATCTTAGCTCTGTTCACGCTATTATATTTAGTTTTCTATCAGTGGTTCTGGTGTTTGTAGTGTCTGATTGGTGTCACCTGCGTCACTTTTTTTCTTCTCTTTGTCATTTTTTTGTCCTGAACTGAACATGCTTTTTAATGGCTATTTTGGAATAAAACTTGCTGCTTTTTTTAATTTTTCTTATTGCCTTCCACAGTTTTTTTTGAGCCTTAAACATTTAAAAATGATTGGGGATATTGGATACGTACAAAAACCCCAGGTGAGTCGGTCTCTTTTTCTATATAGCCGCATCACTGTTTTTTCTCTCAAATATATTGGAACCCCAACAGATCCCATTTAAAGTCAGTGGGACTTGTTAGGGATCTATTTGAAAATGAATCATTTATAGCTAACAGTTTCATCAATGAAAAGCAATGAAGCTAGTACCATAAGACTAGTCACAGAGACAAAAATATCCAACAAGGAGTTTGTGTAAATCCAAAAAAAAACAATGCTCAAAAAAAAATACAAACCAATCTGAAAAACAAACCCTTTTTTAAATCTCTATAAAAATTACCTAAATTAAAATCTACAAAATTAGCCCATCCTACAATAATATTTGGGGTAAGGGGGTATTGTTATTAAAAAACACAACAAGACTCTCCCTATGTGCCTTAATAAGGCCGGAAATTCGTCCCGAAAAGGACGGCCCAACCTCTGGTGGCTTGCCCTAATTGGACATAACAAACCCCTACTTCCTAAAGTTGATACTTCTCCCGGGGGTCAAAAATTCCCGAAAAGGACGCATGAAAGATCCAACTTTTCTAATTCTATGCATACTTCATTAAGATCATCTGGTTGTAGAGTTCTTAATCTAAAGCCCTCCATTCCTTATAGGGTAAAAGTTTATCTAATTGTAGTTCCGAGGGCAAAAGGTTGTGATTTTGATAGCGTTGACTCTTACTGTTCTTTGTCACAAAATTGATTATTAGAACATTTGTTACATTGAAAATGAATACAAAATGAACGATTAAAAAAAGAATATTGGTTATAGTTGGTCCTTTTTTAGCTTCTTATTTTATAAGAAGAAATTGAGATGATCTAACTCAGAGGAACATCTCAGCTTTACAGTTGGTACAGTTTTTTTAAACCCGTTTAAAAAACCCCTTTGCCATCATCCATACGTGGCATGGGGAGTTCGCAGTTAAATTCAGACTCAAAATTTCTTTTTTTTTAATTAAAGTCTGTAGCAACCCTTGAAAATGGGGAAAATTCTCCACACCCCCCCCCCCCCTTCCCCTTTATGTCAGATTTAATTTACAGGGTTAATATAAAGAAAATTTTGGTAATAAAGGGGGATTACAAACCATTAGCAATTTGCGCTGAAAAATTAGTGATAAGGTGCTTAAAAAAGTTTAAAATTTAGCTGGAAACTCAACAAATAGAATTTGAAGACACCCAAATGTGTTTATTTGACTCAGTAAATATAAGTTAAACATCCCTGAATACATAAATGTGAAATTGGAATCTTGGAATTATTGGTCTTGTCTGTTGAAATTTGTGCCAAATTAATCCTAAAACAACAGTAATGAGAAAATAACGATTTGATGGTACATTGGGGGGGGGGGGGGGGGTTTTGCTCAGGAAAACTTTTGAGTGATGAAAATTAAAGAACCAAAGGGCCCAAAAAAAAGGCAAAACAATCAGATTTGTGTTTGTATTTATAAACTCATTTAGTCTGACTAATGCGTTGCTTATGACACACATAGGTATTCAGGATTCATCGTTTTAACTAAAATTTTTAAAAAGAAAAGCCCATCATTCAAAATTGAAAACCAATGAGGCACCCAATTTTTTTCAAAAAAACCATCGTGCTGCAGAAGTAAGACTTTAAAAAAAGAAAACATTTTTTTTTAGTTCAGAAATATGTCTTTGTTTTTGATAGGCCACAACCAAAAGGGGCCGTTTGTTTAGAAACTCCCTTGGTTTCCCAAATCTAGGGAGGGAATGAATCTAAAAATTCCAGCCCTTCCTTTTGGACTCTTGAATTAACCCTGTTTAATTATTTTTTATTTACCCCTAACCCTTACTTTGAAATTTGGGAACCCTTCCATCGTTAAAAGCCAAAGCTAAAAAGTTTTATGAACCAGGGAAGGCTATGTCTCATTTACAATAGAAACCAGGGCTATATAGATCCCTGTTTGGCCCCTAAAAGACTCATTTTTTTCTCCATTGTGATAAAAAAAAATTAGCCTGTGAAAGGGTTTCATTCGGGGTCCGTTGAGGTTTGCATTCATCTAATGCAAATCTAAACAGAGTCTAATTCCCCAAACTTATTTTTTTTTTGGGGGGGACCCACAAATTCCCATGGGGGGGTTTTAAATATACATTATTATCATACTGTGAACCCCTTTTGATTAAAGGGATACCAATACACCCTATCAATAACCCCCCTGATAAAGCAGAGGCAAACCCGGCTTTGGGGTGGGGGGACCCCCCCTCACGCATAAAATACTAGGTAAAAAAACTTTTTTGGGAATATGTTAAATTAAAATGTATTTTGGTGCTGCAATCTTTACTTGTGATTACTTCACTTGAAAGAGTATTTAAACATATATATCTAAAAAGATACTTTTTAAAAGTCAGTTTTGTACTTTTTTCCCCCTGCAAAGGGGCTTGATTAGCTGTCTATCCTAAATTTAAAAAATTATATACAAATTTTTAATTTTTAAGCATTTAAAATAAAAATTATTTTTTATAATTTAAGGGTTTTTTAAGTCCTTTTTTTGTTTTGGGTTTTTGCTTAAAATTTGAGTGATATTGCCCTATTATTGGTTTGGGTGAAAAATATTTCATGGGACTCCCTTTAACCGGTTCAATGTATTGTCCAGGAGCTTTTCTAGTGTTAAATCAATACAATACAGCCATGTATATTCACATTCCTCGCCTCTGGCTTCTCCATAAGGATTTTTGGGAAATTGGGCTACTTTTGCTTTTTGTAGGGAGTATTTCAAGGGAACTATGAAATTAGAACTTTGTGATTTATCTTTAAACAAATTTTTTTTATGGGTTTTAAGTTTTTATATACTCTACCTTCGATTGAGCTCCTGATTGGAGGCAGCAATCACTTACCCCTGCTTATATCACCGTTCAAAGTTGCTAACTTTCAAATCTTGATGTAAGGAAGTGGCAAAATGATCACGCAAAGAGGGGAAACAGAGACCCTGGGAAAACAAACAATAGAAAGGGGGGAGTGGTTAAGAATTCCGGGAAAGGGTTTTTATTTTTTAATTTGTTCTAAACCGGGGCAACTCGTTTAATATAGTACGAAAAGAGCATAAGTAAAAAAAAGAAGCCTCCCTGATCCTGTATATTGTTATGTATTCCCTAAAAATTTTTTCTTTTCAAAGTGTAAAGGAAAAATTTCAATATGACATCCAACCTGTTTTTTTGGTAATTTTTCCAGAAGTTTGGTGTGTTTTAAATGGGGATTCACCACACACAAAGGTTTGCCAAAAGCCAATCTTGAAAGGTGGGTATGCATTTTAACTCCCTAAAAAATACTGGGAGGGGCGGGTATAGAAATTTTTTTTTTAAAAAACATCTTCAAAAGTAAAGGGGCCCTTTAGGGGGCAAAAAAAAACCCAAAGGTGCTTTCTCATGCAGAAAAAATGTATCAAATAGAATCAAAACTGCTCACCTTTCTGGGTTGTACTATGGTTGTTATAACTCAGATATTTGTTTTTAGGCCCTTTTCCCAAACCCCCTAACCCAAATTTTACAAAACAATCCCCACCAAGGATTTGATTGGGGGCAAAAAAACCCAAAAATAAACCAAAAAAATTGGAAAAATCCCCCCCTGCCAAAATTTTTTAATGCAATTTTAAGGGGGGGTTGGAAATGTGGGGAGGAATAGCTGGGAGATTATTGTTTTTAGATTAAATTTTTTACAAATAATTTAGAGTTGGCAGAAAAATTTGGTATGTTCACAAAGATTTTTTCGGCACTTGGAGTAAGCGCCCCGGTTTCATGTTTTCCTTTTTGGGAGCTGTGCTGAACCCGGGAGCGCGTTTCCCCGGCGTGGGTGGGGGGTGGTGGCAGCCCAACCCGTCCCCCCTTGACATTCATTGTCGTGGCGCATATTCCCTGCGAATTAATTTACAGTCATTAAACCCCCGCGGGACAATACGATGCTATTTTTACCAGCGGGGAGAGGAGGTTTTAAAAACCTAGTTTTTTCTTTTTAAGAAAATATGGGGTTAAACCCTAATTTTCGATGTGGGAATTTTCCCCTTTGGGATTGGACGGGAAATACCCGCAAAATGGGTCAAAAAGGGTGCTGTTTTTGAACATTTTCCAAGGGTAAAAAAGCGTAGGGCCTTTTCCCTGGCCCAAAACTAAAAATAAAAAACCTTTTTATTACAAAATCCACAAAAAAAAAAATTCCAAAAAAAAGGATTATTAAAAAAAACGGGGGAATGGGGTTTCATTTAAGAATCGTGCCCCCCGAGGGCCTGAGGAAGCAAAACGCATAGTCCCGTTTTTTAATTTATCCTTTCTATGGAATTTTATTTTTGTGGATGTTTGTAATAGAATGTTTTTATGTTTAGTGTTGTGCTTTTTTTTAAAAATAAAAAATAAAAAACCCTGTAAAGACCCGTCCTTTTTTAGCCCTTATTTTTTGCCAACCCCGAAAGATAATTTCCAAAAACTAAAACTACCAAATTCCTAAAACCGGGTGCTCCAATCCCCTTTTTAAAATTTATAGAATTTTTCAGTTGGTGAAACTCCCCTTTTATTGTGGGCTTTATTTTGGGGTTCTTTTAACATATGCTCCAACAAAGACTCTGTGCACAAAAAAGAACCCTTTTTTTTATTGTTCCCTTATGCAGGAAATTTTCAAATGTTTGGTGGTAAAAAAGTAGCGGTAACAAAACTTTATCAAAGAAAAATTTTTACACAGAAAAATTTTTTTCCAGTTTCTCTTTAACATCAGGATCAAGCAAGGGTTTGGCCCCCTGTTCACACAAATTTTGTACAACCTTTTGGGTTTCTCCCGGGGTGGGAGGAAACTATCTCACTCTTCATAGTGAGGTAGGGGAAACTGCCTCCTATCCCCACGGTCCTAGATTGTACAGGGGTGGGAAGGGGGATTTTAAATACCTTGGCTCCATTTTCATTTTTTAGTTACCCGGGAAAATTCCTCGTGTTGGCCCGGCCCAAAAAAACCCCCTACAAATCCCCCTTTTTGACCCCATTTTTCCCTGTATCTCACACTACTTCAGCACTACAGCACATTAACGGACACTCCTGTGCTACTCCAACACTGATACGCCTCTGCTGACCACAGCATCTTAATGGGGCTAAAAACAAGGCCACCCGTTTTCCCCTTAAATGATTGACAATTTTGCACAGCTGCAACACCAAATTTTTAAATTTTTAAGGGTTTTCCCCGGGCAACAAACTTTAGTCTCAGGAAGAAGGAAAATTCCCCTAAAAATGGGGTTTATTGGGAACCCTTTCCCCTGCCGTTGCAAAACTAGGGACAGTAAAACACTAAATCCCACAGCCCACATTCCCTTTAATGAGAGTAGAGAATTAAGAATTACATGGACCCCAGTCAGACACAGGTAAATATTACATAGTGTGGAGTATATCTAGCAACCCATGGTTTTAATTTGAAAATGTCCTGGACCTAGTTCACATGTAAATTGCACAAAAACCCAAAAAGATCAAAAACTTATTTAATTTTGTCCCGCCTTTTAAGGTAAAAAAATGGGCATACTGTAAAAAGGGCCCAAAACCCCTTTAATAGGGAAAAAGAAATTAAAAAAGATGAATTTAATGCAATTGTCTCTGCCAATTTAGAGATAAAATTGATTAAGTAACCAATACCACAGCAAATTTTTTTGTTAATTTTGGGGCTCCCAGATTGTGTACCTAAACCCTGAAAATTAAAAAGGGAAATGAGCTTTGACCCCCAAAAGGGGCCCCGGGCCTCTAACCCCTTTATTTTTAAACCAGGGTTTTTGGTGAAAAATGGCGGGAGGGGGCAATTTGCGTTTTTAAATTGTGATTTCTCACCTCTGTCTACAAAATGCCCCCCGCTTTCAGAGGTGTCACAAGGGGGGGCCCTTTTTGGTTTTTTGTCTATTAGATTAGGGCGGAAAGCCCAAATGGAGGCTTGGGATCCCTTACTGGAGTTAGTTTGCTATATATAAAAAGGTTTTTCCCGTTTTAATTTGGTGGTGTTCAAAACCCGACTTGATGATAGGGAAAAAGGGGCTATTCCTTCCCTTTAGAAATAGAAAGGGGGTTTTTAAAGGGGAGGTTAAAAAATCAAAGGGTTTTTAAAAAGTGTGGTAAAGGGGGTTAAGAGTTTTTACATAATAAAAGTTAAAGTTTTAGTGTTTTTTAGATAAGAGGGAATGAGTTTTAAATTTTTGTGGCCAAAAAAGTAAATTTTGTGACAAAAATCACCCTTTTGTTCTCTTGCGAGATTCCCATTTTTTTTTAGACTAATTATGTGCTTAATCATCCCGTATAAACAGATCTTCAGAGAGACAGGTGTAGCAATCCTTACCTTAATGTGGCAAGATGATGTCATTTATGAAACTTGTTTTATGGTTTAATTCCCACTAAACATTTACTCTGCCCTTTTTCATACTGCAATAAAATAAACAAGACCAAACTGCAACAATACTATAATACAATACAAAACTATGCTATCCTTAACTAGGAAAAAATAGCTTTTTTTTTTTTTTTTTGCACAGTTAACATTTCTTTCTTTTCTTTTTTGTTAGTTGTTAATAGTATAGGTATTTAGGATTAGTTGAGAGCCGAAATAGTTTAGGTTCCTGTTGGGGGCGCCCTTATTGGGACGGGTCCTCCATTTCTTGGTAGGCAGTTTCAATGTTTAAGGAAATTTTTTTGGAGGGTTATGTATAGTAGGAATATATTAATTAATTTTTTATTGGTAATTGATTAAAAGTTATATTTTATCCTAAGTGTTATACATTCAGTGGATTGTTCAGTTTTAATTTCAGCAAGTAACAGTCATTAAAAGACATAAAATATAAAGCATAAAAGAAATAAGAACAACGGTACTACCCATGCCCATGCCGCTCCCTCAGGTGCAATGAGAACAAAGCAGATTAAATCCTGACAGGACTTATAGGAGTGACAGTAAAAGTCCTTCTTACCCCGACTACATACAGTGATTGACAGTTTGCTTTATGCACACACTGAAACAGGGATAGATGTCACTGACCCACACAGGCCAACTCATCACCACTTTGTCTTCTTTTAGCGAAAGTTTTTTTTTGCATCTGGAATAATCCCTTTAACCACTAAAAACTGAAGACATTTTTTAATGCTAATAACCAAGCTTGCATTAGCCGGGTCAATAGTGGACAAAGTAATTCATAAAAGTGTACACGGACTTGGAAAATTACCTTTCATGAAAAGTTTTACTAGAGCTTCAGTATGTATCTTAGAGTTACTGATATCTGACAGTCCTCTTATGTTGCAAATAAAGTAATTTCTTAAGAAATGTAGGACTTTTTTTTCCATGAATCTATTTTTTTCATCTTTGAAAGTAACTCAAACCGAATATGGTTTCAAATACATTTAAGTGGTGGGACTGATGGACGACTGTACAGACCACAACAAAGCTGATTGCAAAGTTTATCCTCCTCTGTGATATTAGATCTGTAAACGGTTATTTGATGTATTACAGAATAAAGGCAACCACAGAAGGACCTGACAGAACACTAGGTGGCAGTACAGAGTCATGCTGCTCATTAGACAGGATTCTGGATGGAGAACACAAATAGAACTTCAAACTGCAGATGTGTGATTAGCCACTCACCTTGTACAGGGTCATGATGATGTTATGTCTACTGTGATTGCAAAGGCACAGTTCAGTATGAGAAGATCTAAAATAAGAATAGAAAAGACAGGGAAAAAGTTATGCTGCATGAATTAAGGAAAGCTCAGTCGCTCACCATCACTGGATTGCATGTGTCAAAACATTTCTGTATCAGTGAAATGATTTCAGGAGTTTGTAAGTGGCGATCCGGTATACAATGAAAAAAACCAAGTAATACAACAAACACAATATAAAGACATACATCAGGTGAGTACACAATGCAAGGATGTGACATAGCATGCTAACCATGACCAACGGATACTATGGGCCAATGGTCCATAAATCCTTTACAAATGCAAACAAACAAAAGTGGACAGCAGCACTCTGCAAACGCTGAGAGCAAACATTGAATATATGAATTTCTGCTATACAGTATGTAATACACGTGAAAATCTAAGGCTGAACGCACGGTTTTGATCAAAACTGTCAGAGTCGATCCACCAACGCCAAGAAAGCCTCAGTTCAGATCAGGAACTACTTAAAACCCTTCTTGATAACCGGTCATAATAATATGGCTCTTAATTTTTTGCCTCCCTGCCGTTCAAGAGCAATGACTTTTTTATTTTTCCATCTACATACAAATATATAGGCTTTTATTTTGGTGTCATTTATCATGTCATAGAATATACTGGAAAACCCCCAAAAAATTATAAGTGGGGTGAAATGTAAAAAAAAAAAAAACGTACTTGCGGCTTGGTTGCGGGTTTTGTTTTTATGGTGTTTATTCTTTTGTGTAAAAGGTTAAGTTATCTGTATTCTGCAGGTTAATACAATTCTGGAAATACCAAAGGTGGAGGGTTTTTGTTATGATTTATGCAAACATTCAATAATTCTTAATTTTGCGCTGCCGTGCCATTCTTTGCAACCAATTTTTGTACTTCCACGTATGGATCTGAGTGAGGGTGTATTTTTTGCTGGCTGAAGTGTACTTTTTATTGGTACCACTTTGGAATAGATGAAACTTTTTGATCACTTTTTATTGCAATTTTTAGGGGATATGAAATGATAAAAAAAAATTAAATTTTAGCATTTAGAATTTTTTTTCCTTCTATGGTGTTCAGCGTACAGAATAAATGATGTTATAATTTAATAGATCGGACTTTTACAGGTGCCGTGATACCAATTATGTGTAACATATTATTTTTTTCATTTGTAAAATGGCAAAGGGGAGGTGATTTGAACCTTTAATATTCTTTATTTTTATACTTTGGAAGCACTTCATAAGGCTCCGAGCTGCCAGGTAAACATATCAGCACCCTGTGATCTCACTGTAGGGGTGCTGATTGCAGTGAGAAATGGTGCATGGCACAGTTTCTCATTCATTTAAATGCTGCGGTGTCTAAGGGTTGAACATCAGGTAATGGAGGTGGCTCCTTTCACTTCTTTTGCCAGCAGGTGCCAGCTGCACTGACACTGGCCTCTGACATAGGACCTTATCAACACCAGGACATACCCATATGTCTTGTGTCAGTAAGGGGTTAAACAATCTCACCTCTCTTGGTGCCTTTCCATGCCTCCATACTTTTCAGGGCATGAGGGTACAGCTATACTCTGTTCTTATTATCTCGTTGATTAGCTTTTATCATGTAGGCAAAGGTAATTAAGACTATTACCAAATACATTGCTGTTCTGATAGTGCTTCTCTTTGGAGTTAGGAGCAGATATTATCTCCTTCTTTTAAACACAAGCTTTTCTGGTTACCAGCCACCTTTCTTTGCACTGTCAGGCTGTGGCAGTGGCTGGATGGTGACGTCACTCCCTACTGTGTTCCTTATCTTATCGAAGCTTGTTTATATTACTTACTAACAAGCTTTAACCTTTTAACGCTTTGGAGTCTTGTACTTTGCTGTTTATAAGCCTTCTACACTCACGACAGTGTAAAAAAATCAGCTAGGAACAAAAGATATAATATGCCAATCACTGCTGTAGACCCGACTACAGCCTAAATAGGAAGTGTGAGGCTGAAGCTGGCTGTTGCTTTGTAAAACAGCATGGCCAGAAAACCCCTTTAAAAACAGCCTGAATGGATGGGTGGAGACCACAGCCAAAAGGGAGGCAGTCACTCCCCCATGCCTCCCATCCCCAAAAAACTCAAAAATGGTTAGCTCTTCCTAAAATTGAGAAATAAATGGCACAGGTGCACGTTGACATGGCAGCAATACAAATGCAAACACACAAAAACAGGCAACAACACTCTGAAAACTTTGAATATATTAATTATTTTAAAATGCATTTCTGCTCTATGTGATTAACACAAGATTCTGAGGCTTTTAGCGCACACTTTTTATAAAATCTGTAATGGCACATCCATTCAGAGCTAGATGGCCTCAGTTCAGATAAGGACCTACTCTAAATCTTTTTTTTTTTCAATTTTGGGAGGTGCTGACCATTTTTGAATATTTTATTATCATAAATTCCTTAAGGTCCATAAAATACTGTGTGATTGTGATTCCAAAGCTGATGATATTTTCATATTGATTGATGGTCTGGGCTGTAGACAGATATCACTTAATAATTTTTATAATATTTTTTTAATTTGTCCGTTACTCATATTAGTGGTTGGTGATGTTTTTTGATAAATTGTCCAAAAACAAAACACAAAAGCATCTTACATAATTTGTAAGACTGAAAAAAGACAGACGTCCATCCTGTACAGTCTATTGTAGTATAGTGTTGATCCAGAAGAAGGCAAAAACTCCCATGAGGTAGATGCCAATTGTCCTTGTCCTTCCCGACTCCAATCCGGCAATCAGAATAAATCCCTGGATCAACGACTCTTCTCCAGAATCCTGGTCACTATAACTTGTTGTGTTATTATACCCTAAAAATGCCTCCAGACCCTTTTTGAACACAGTTAGTGAATTCCCCATGACAAGTTCCTCTGGCAGAGAGTTCCACAGTCTCACTGCTCTTAAAGTGAAGAATCCCTTTCAATGTTTATGTGGAAACTTTCTTTCCTCTTGGTGTAGAGAATGCCCCCTTGTCCTGGATACAGTCCTGGGTATAAATAGATCTTGGGAGAGATCTCTATATTGACCTTTGATATGTTTAAACATATTTATTATGTTCCCCCGAAGCCGTCTTTTCTCTAAACTAAATAAACCTAATCTTGCTAATCTTTCTGGGTACGGTAGTCCACCCAGTCCTTTTATTATTTTCATTGCCGCCTTTGAATCTGTTCAAGCTCTACAATGTCTTTTCTGTCCACTGGTTCCCAAAATGGTACACATACTCCATGTGTGGTCTAACCAGTGACTTGTATAATGGAAGAATAATGTTCTCATGTGCATATATGCCTCTTTTAATAACACCCCATGATTGGCAGCTGCTGCCTTACACTGACTACTACAATTAAGTTTACTGTCCACCAGGATTCCTAAGTCCTTCTCAATGTCACTTTTACCCAGAACTTTTCCATTTGACAAGTAATCATGGAATGAATTTCTCCTTCCAATGTGCATAACCTTGTATTTATCTGTGTTAAACCTCATCTTCCACTTCTCTGCCCATGCCTCCAACTTATTCAGATCCCTGCAGCACAGTCCTGTTCTTTTGATGACTACACATTTATACCTAAAGGATCCTGGTGATTTTGTTATCAGGAACAGCTGGAGTCCCAGACTTTGGATCACTATCAATCATCAAGTTATGACATAGGAGGATAGGATTACCCTTTTGGGCCTCAGACATTTTTGTGATATGCATGCCAATTATGCCACTATTCATAAGGTGTCCTCATATTCACACAACAAACTATTAAGGTGTTGTGCAAATCAAAGATAAAATCCTCAATGACTGATTTGCTTTAAATATTAACAGAATGGGAACTTAAAACTACTTAGCTTTCTAATGTCATGATATCCAGTGTAATTATTCACATTCATTTTTAACGCCATCCAGAAGACCAATAGTGGAAACACAAGCTTATATTATATCACCCCTAACTTGACTGTCTATCAAGCTTTGGACTTTTCTGTAATGTAAAACGTACTCACTTCCCTGCAGATCAGCCTGCTGTTGGCTTCTGATCAGACACTGTATACTCTGCTTCTTCACAGTAGAATAGCTGGAGACAACGATAACATTTATTTAGACATTGGTGCTGATTATTAAGGATTTTTATTTATTTAACAACTTTATACAAATCTTATTTACAATCTGTAATATTTAAAGTTTTAGCGCATGAAGGTTTTAGAGCTCATTTCTTTCTGATACAGAAACTTTAAAGTATGATGTGTATTTGTCTCTTTTTATTATATAACATGATATTTCTCACAAACAGTGGAAACACAAGTTTATATTACATCAACCTTAACTTGACTGTCTATCAAGCTTTGGACTTTTCTGTAATGTAAAACGTACTCACGTCCCTGCAGATCAGCCTCCTGTCGGCTTCTGATCAGACACTGTATACTCTGCTTCTTCACAGTAGAATAGCTGGAGCCAATGATAACATTTATTTAGACATTGTTGCTGATTATTAAGGATTTTTATTTATTTAACAACTTTATGCAAATCTTATTTACAATCTGTAATATTTAAAGTTTTAGCTCATGAAGGTTTTAGAGCTCATTTTTTTCTGATACAGAAACTTTAAAGTAACATGTGTTTTTGTCTCTTTTTATTATATAACATGGTATTTCTCACAAACAGTGGAAACACAAGTTTATATTATATCAACCCTAACTTGACTGTCTATCAAGCTTTGGCCTTTTTTTGTAATGTAAAATGTATTCACTTCCCTGCAGATCAGTCTCTTGTTGGCTTCTGATCAGACACTGTATACTCTGCTTCTTCACAGTAAAATAGCTAGAGCCAATAATAACATTTATGTGGACATTGTTGCTGATTATTAAGGATTTTTATTTGTTGAACAACTTTATACACATCTTATTTACAATCTATAATATATATAATATATAATAATATTTTAAGTTTTAGTGTATGAAGGTTTTAGCGATCATTTCTATCTAATACAGAAACTTTAAAGTAAGATGTGTTTTCATCTCTTTTTATTATATAACATGGTATTTCTCACAAATGTATTAATATTTCCTCATTGTATTACATTTTATCTTGTCCCCCACAAAGGTCAGAAAAGACACTTGAGGATCTCTATTTGCTTCTGTTATTTTCCTTGCACTCCATTATCCTACTCTTACAATGGAAAACCAAACTTCGACATGAAATCCTGTACAACGTGTCAGAACGAAACACATATTAGTACATACAGTCTAATAGATAAGTACATGAGCAATATCCAGCTCTATGTGTCATAATGTCATTTTATTTCTTTTTAGATTTTTTTAAAAGACATAAACTAAAAGGAATAAGGAAATTGTTCTCATGCCCCCACAAGCTTATACTACTACAGTAATGTCCATTATATCTGACCCACTAAACCTACTTCAACAAAAAGCAAAATCTCATCTTGTTTTTCAGCATCATCTATTAATAGACCCTTTTATCAATGTTAGTTGCAGCAATGCCTTGAAAAGCTATGAATTGAGAACATGACAGTACCCACCTGAGAAGGTATTTTTGGGCTGGAGGTTTGTGATTTAACATCTGCTCTAAATTGCAGCCCAACTAAATAAGCAATGCTAATTGCAAAGCTTTTCTTAATGTTCAACCCTAATTTACATGCAATTATAGAGCCCCACAGGTTGCAGATTTCTTTGGCGTCACTTCAATGCTCAGGTGCTTTAACCTTTAATATTTCAGTTTGTAAGAAAGAATATCAAAGGCAATGTGAGGCACTGGTTGTGTTTTTCAGCAACAAATATATTACTACATAGATTTATTTTGAGTTAATTATCTTTTATTCTAAATTGCAAAAAAATAAAATGGCAAAAATATAGCTTGATAGTTGTAATCAGACATTTTTTTATATTGTTCTATGTCTATATTTTATATTTTCTATTTGTCTATATTGAATATAAGTATATTTGATTCAGATTTTTTTAAATTCATTATATTTATATTTAATATCAGAATAAAAAATGTAAAAATGAAATGTAAAAGTGGAAACCAATTTTCACAACGTGATCAATACTCTCTCAAATAGTAAGATATTCAGTTAATTACTATTCAGCCCCTTTAGATCAACATTTACTAAGGGTGGTATTGCACTGATTTGGCCTCTTGAAGACAATAACCCTTTAAGGATACAGCCAGTTTTGCATGCAATGACGGAGCCCCATTTTTAAAAAAATCTGACATATGTAACATTATGTGGGAATAATGTTTTGAGACTTTTACTTATCCATATGATTCAGAGACTATTTTCTCGTGACACATTGTGATTTCTGTTGGTAAGAAATTTTGGTCCATGCAATGAAAATGTCAAAATGTTATGAAAATGTGAAAAAATGTGCCATTTTCAAAGATAAAATTTTTTGGCGAGTAAGACAGTTATTCCACACAAAATAGCTTATAACTAGCATCTGCCATATGTCTACTGTAGGTTATAATCATTTTTAAATGTCTTTTTTTTTATACATTAGGGGGGCTTACAAATTTCATAGTATTTTTAAAAATGTTCAAGAAAATTTGCAAACCAGATTTTTTTAGGGACTATTCCAGTTCTGACGTGGCTTTAAGGGGCCTATATGTTAGATGCCCTCATAAATGACTCAGTCTAAGAAACTACACCCCTTAAAGTAATAAAAACAGAATTTATTAAGTTTTTTTTAACCCTTTGAGGGTTTCACAGAAATTAAATCAAAGTGTAGGTGAAATTTCAAAATTTAACTTTTTTTTTTTACAGATTTTCAATTTTTAACCATTATTTACTGGAATACAGCCTAATATAACAGGGAATGCAACTCAATATTTATTCCCCTGATTCTGCCGTTTTAAGAGATATCCCATATATGGCCCTAGTGCACTATTTGTCTCAATCACAAGCCCCAGAGTAGGAGGAGCACCTACTTGATTTCAGGGCCTCATTTTCATTAGGATATTTTTTAAGCACCATTACAGGTTTGTGGACACACAAAATTGAATAAACTTATTTGGGTAACTACTCCCCTTAAGGAATATTTCCAAGGGTGTAATGTGTATTTTGGTCCCACAGGTGTTTCACAATTTTTTTTTTTATGTCAGGCTGTGAAAACTATTTTTTTCCAATAAAATGCAAGTTTAACTGACAATGTTTCATTCTGAAAAGGAATCCTGGGTTAAAAGCACTCCAAAATGTATTACACAACTTCCAAGTTTGCCAATACATAGCGTGCGGTTGTAAACTGCTGTTTGGGTGCATGGCAGGGTATACAATGGAGGGAATGCTATTTGGGTTTTGAAACACAGATTTTGGTGCCGTCACATCTGCAAAGCCCCCAAAGTACCAGAACAGGTGAAACCTTCAAAAAGTCCCTCAATCAACACCCCCCATTTTTTTTGTTTTTTCCTTGTGTTTCTACAGTCGTATCCTTTTTATTTTTTCAATTACACAGTTGAATGAGGCCTTGCTTTAAGTGGAAGAAGTTGTACTTTTTGGGGGAATAGTTTGAGTTTACTTATAAATTCTTGCAGAAATTTTTATGTTTTTCCTATTTTTTTAACAATATTTTTTAGACGATTCACATTTCACACTTAATAACTTGTTAGATTAATTCTACAGGTTATTTTGGTCATGTGGATACCTAGTATGTGTAGGTATTTGTTTTGTGTGTGTAATTTATGCACAATTATTTTGTATTAAATTATTTATTTTATTTTTTTCTACACTTTTTTATGTACATTTTTTATAATCTTATGAAGGGATAACTATTTTACATTTTTTTACACTTAGTAATGTATTAGCATATTCGTGTATGCTAATACATTACAATCTGTGTCAGTAAGACACAGGTAGCAGTCAAAGCAGCACACTGTCTGCCCTGACTGCAGGCTTGTTACACAGACAGTCCTGGAGCTTCTCTAGGTCCAAAGGACTGACTGTTCAGACATTCCCTGGGCTCTGTCGGGTCACCGGAAATCCCCATGACCCACCGGAGTAGGGGAATGCACTTTGATTATGTTGTGGTCATGGACCATGGCAATCAAAGGTTTAAGCTCCAGAGATCAGAGGTTTCCTCCACTTCCTAGCACTTACAAAGGCTGCTCCAGGAACTAAACTGTTAAGTACAGCTCTGTTCTTAGCACAGCTGCGGCGCTAGGAGCCACAAAACCCAATCTCTGCAGCGATGCCAAAAGATGTCGCTGCAGAATAACGACCTGCAATGCCCACCAAAAAAAGATGGTGGGCGGTCACTAAGTAGCTAAAGGTGTTGTCCACTTTATAACGTCTTTATATTGTCTTTATTTATTGTATATATAATAGGAAATCACACCATTTTCTCATAAACATGTTTTAAAAATGTGTTCCTGTACCTATTTTATAACAGTGCATTAGACCCCAGTCTAGGGAAAAAATGTTAGAGCCCGCATTCCTGACAATTGTAACGGCTCCCATGAAGTAACTGTATGGACAAAAGAGTAATGTGATCCATGGTTTCTAGGGAACAGTAAATTTTTGTGAAGCATAACTTCTCCAGTATTACTATCTCCAGCAGCATCTTATCATGTGACCACCACACAGGTCATGTGACCCCTGGTCACCAGGTAACAGTAGGGTATGGAGGAGCAGAACTTCTCCAGTATTACTACCTCCAGCGGCGTCTTATCATGTGACCACCACACAGGTCATGTGACGCTGGTATCGAGGTAACAGAAGTGTATGGAGGAGCAGAACTTCTCCAGTATTACTACCTCCAGCAGCATCTTATCATGTGACTACCACACAGGTCATGTGACCTCAGTATCCAGATCACAGTAGTGTATGGAGGAGCAGAACTTCTCCAGTATTACTACCTCCAGCAGCGTTTTATCATGTGACTACCACACAGGTCATGTGACCTCAGTATCCAGGTAACAGAAGTGTATGGAGGAGCAGAACTTCCCCACTATTACTACCTCCAGCAGCGTTTTATCATGTGACCACCACACAGGTCATGTGACCCCTGGTATCCAGGTAACAGTAGTGTATGGAGGAGCAGAACTTCTCCAGTATTACTACCTCTAGCAGCGTTTTATCATGTGACCACCACACAAGTCATGTGACCCCTGGTGTCCAGGTAACAGTAGTGTATAGAGCAGTGTCTTATCATTTCTGTCATTATTTCAGCCGTCTTTCATTGACCCCCAACACAGGTCATTTGCCCCCTGGGCCAGGTAACAGTAGTGTATAGAGCAGTGTCTTATCATTTCTGTCAGTGACTGTGGAGAAGCTGCTTTCAAATTTTTCTTTTGTCTGATCTTTATGCTTTGTTTTTTAAACTGAACTTTATTACCAACCTGACATCACCTAGAGAGACAACAATTATAAAAGGAACCACACACAGTGAAGAAGCTGCTGGAATAACCATATTAATAATTGTTCCACCAATATTCCTATTCAGTTACCCCATAGATCTCATGTCATCCTGTCACTAACTGACTGCCAGGAGGAGACATGATTGACCCCATGTTTAGTATATAAGAGCCATTACTATGGACAGGAACAGGCACTATACCATTTGTTTATTTCTAAAAAGGGGACTAATGCATTGGTATAAAAGAGTTACAAGAGCAGAATTTTTAATACACATATATTAATAAATTGTATGATTTCCTATTCCAAACATAAGTAAAAACAATATAAAGTAGACAACCATTGCCATAAAGTGGTCTGCAGCAATAGTAATGTAAACAGGTATGTTTCAAAGTAACGCCCACATGAATGTGACAAACTAAAGATTCCCAGGGGAACATTATCATAGGCATCACACTGCCTCCACTGGCTTACATTCTTTCCATAGTGCATCCTGGTACCATCTTTTTCCCAGGTAGCAAATACACCTTGCACTCTATGCAGCTGAATATGCAGAAAGCTATAATGCCCTGTGTGTTTTGACACATTTCCATCATACCCAGCAGTAATATTTTTAGCAACTTGTACTACAGAAGCTCTTCCATGGGATCAGACCAGATGGGCTTGCTCTTGCTTCCTGTGTACATGAAAGAGGCTTGAGTACCCAGAGTTATATAATTGATTATGTCAAAAAAGATACTATGCTGATCCTGAAACCCCCATGAGGTACATGCTAACTGCCCTATACTAAAGAAAAAAAACAGAATAGAACCTTTGATAGCTTCCCATCTCTAGAATCAACTACTCATGACTAGTGTTGATTGAACCGTTTGAGAAAAGTTAAAGGGAACCGGTCACATAGATTATACCCCACTTGCTGAGGGCAGAACAAGCTAGTGTCAGACCTGCTGTTTCCAGTGCTGTGTCCCTTATTCTGTAAGATGCTGTAGTTTTCGTGTATTTAATGCTCAAATCTTCAGTTTTCAGCCAGAAGTCATTCGAAGAGTCATTCAAAGAGTCAGTTTTTTTTCAAACCCCACCCACCTGAGGCTCGCCCCGCCCACCTCAACTGATTAACCTATTACTTTGAATAAGTAGAAACATGTGAATAACTGTCAATGGGTGGAACTAGCCTTTGGTGGGCGGGGCTAACACCTGCTCATGAATAAGATTTGAGCTTTAAATACATGAAAACTACAGCATTTTACAGAATAAGGGGCACAGTGCTGGAAACAGCAGGTCTGACACTAGCTTGTGCTGTCTTCAGCAAGGGGGGCATAACCTATGTGACAGGTTCCCTTTAAGTTCGTCGAACTTCATGATTTTTTAAAACTCGAGCCGAACTGAACATTTTACTGTTCGTTCAAGTAAATGTTCGCATTCTACATCGCATTCGACGTGCTATTTTAATAGTTTTTAGACGCATTAAATCAGTGTAAAGTGTGCTTGAAAGTACGATCCTCTCAAAAATCTGCCGTCAGGTATACCTTGCATAGTAAACATAATGCGCCCAAAAAGGCGCACTGTGCCTTTTTTGCCGCATTGTGCAAATCGCATAACATATCTTTACTAGTTAATTTAATGCGCATATCACCTATAACCTTGTAATGATATGTTTTGCGCCTTTGTGTGAAATACGCCTCAATACTGTAGGCGCATTACATACAATACCAATAATATGCTGTGTTATGGAAGCACACAGCGTATAATTTCAATGTGTCATGCCCGGCGTATAATGCGCCTTGGGTTGGTGTACTGTTATGGATGATAATTCTAGCTTCTCCTCACCTGTATAGGTATAAAAATTAACCCGAACATCTTCTCCCATTGACTTCAATAGGGTTCGAAGTTCAAGTTCGACTTGACCTCGAACTTTTTAGGACTCGATCATCACTACTCATGACCTCTTAAGATATATAGGTCTTAATCTTGTTTAATTAATCAACCATCACAACATAATTTGATGTTTAGTCTCATTGCTCTATGATTAATTT